>JBBCBC010000032.1:9718536-9998531 GCA_037126765.1 Stenogyne calaminthoides
CTTAGCTAAAAGAAGATGGAGGAAGAGATCCTCCTTGGCCATGGTGGTGGTGGCCAGTCACTATTTGGAAGAGAGGAGAGAAAATTCCTCTTCTTCCACTCTCAATTCTCTACTCTCTCCCTCTCTCTAATTTTGGAAAAAAAAATGATGGAAGTGAGCTTGAGTGGAGTGTTGGTATATATAGATGTGGAGGGGACGGCTGAAATGGAGTGAAGAAGGGGATAATAGGTGTGAAGAGAGGTGATGTGATGAGATGGGAGTGGTTGGTGGTGTGGGGTGTGAGTTTTGTTTTAAAAGTACAATACCTATTCAAGCATGAATCATCCAATTTTAGGCTATTTTTGGAGTACCAATTGGTACTCCAATTTAATTTAGACGCGATATGGTTCTCGTAGTCGAAATTCGGTATTTTTCGTACGGGTTTTGGCTTTGAAAAAATTAAATTAACAAGGCGATAAAATAGGGCATACTAAGGACTAATTTTGAACTTCATCTTTTCTTAATTAATAATTATTCATTCCATTTATTTATTAATCGAACCTTCAATTGATCATTCATGGTAATGCTAGTAAGTGCTTCTAGCTCAAAGCGCTCATTCGTCGCCTACAAAATTAAAAACTTCGCACAAATATATTTTTATTAACCAGTTTAACTTAATCATTATTGGATTAGGAATTAAATCTTAATTTCTGGTTTTGGGTTATTACAATGGCGGTGTCTTCTTCCTTGGATGACGGTTTGACCCCCATCGCCGCCTTATTCCGCCGCTCTGGTTCATCTCTTGCCGTCGTGAGTTCCGGGGGACTTGCGGTTGTCGTTGCCCCGGTGGAGGCGCGGGATGATGATGGAAATGACAAATCGGTGGATGAGTCGTTTATGGAGGAGTTGGGGACAATTGAGCATTTACATCCTTTGGATGTCTCTTTTCACCCCTCCGTCTCACCGGAGGCGACGACGGAGGTTGGCCCTTCGGCAGCGGGCTCCTCTAGTGTGGCCCAAAGGTATGGGGCCTACGAACGGGTTTTTGACTATGATTACTACATGTCCCGAGCTCCGTATCAGCGACCTGTGTGCCAATATCGGAAAGCGCAGAAATCGGCTTTTGTGGCTCACGAGGATAAATATTAGTCGATCCTGAGCGACTTCTATGTCCGGTCGATTCGTCGCAAGTACAAGGTGCCGAGGGATGTCCATTTTTATGCTCCGACCTCGGAGGAGCGAGCCGACCATCCTCCCAAGGGTATGATCGTGGTGAACGAGCACATTATGGATGTCGAGGTCCAATTTCCTCTGCATCCGACCATCTCGCACCTGTTGGCAGCCTGGAACTAGTGCCTGACTCATATTACCCCAAATGGGTGGAGCTATATTATCTCCACCATGGTCGTGATGGGGCAGGCTGGGTTGTACCGGTTGCCGAGCCCGGGAGAGATGGCCCACGTGCTGTCTCCTGTTGCTTAACATGGAGGGTATAACGCCGTGCGGCTTTGTCGGGGGGAGGGAACTCGTGAGTGGGATCCCGAATAAGGTGGAGGGATGGCATCAGAGGTGGTGGTTTGTTGGAGGGGCCTGAGAGTCGATTGACCCTTCAAGCCCCTTGGCTACCCAGGTCCCCACGGACTATGCACACCGCCCTGAGAATGGTGAGTCTTTGGTTATTGGTTTCACAACTGGTACTGATCTAATTCTCTTTTCTTCCTTGTAGTGTTCAACCCCCGGCCTTTCGACCTTTTTTAGGATTTCACCAAGGCGCTCAAGCTGGTTCATGAGACACATGCGAGCTCACGAGACGTTAATGCCCTGAATACCGAGCTTAATCGACTCCGGGCCGAGTTGTATACTTATCCTCGCCATTTGTGCATACCCGATAAATTGCCCTTTTGGGTCGATATATTTTCATACGAGGATTTCTGTCGAGCTAATTGTGTTTGTTCATTCTTAGCAGTTCCCCAACACCAAGCTTATTTCCTCTAATTGTTTTTGCTACGATGGCTTCCCGGAAGAAATTTGTGCTGGGATGTATGAACATGTTTGCGTCTGCTGGTGCCCCTCCTCCAAATCCGACTCCTACTGGTCATTCTGCCGCCGACAAGGGGAAGAAGAAGGCCAAGGGGCCAAGCCCGTCAGATTCTGAGCCTACTCGGAAGAGGATGAGGAAGGAGACCAGCGCTCATAGGTCGCCGAGTGCTAGGGGGCCGGCGGGTCCCAGAGTCATCCCGAGCCCGAGGTCGCACTTGTCGAGAAGTGGGTCGTCATCCGGACGATGACTCGTGGATGGGGTGGGATGAGGATCGGGTCAAAAGGTATGCTGTGCTTACTCGAGATCATCTTGTATTCTTCGCCACCTTTCATTTACTAAAAAACCCTCTTTAACTTTGCAGCCCAGATTATACGCCCGATAAGTTCTCTCCAGAGGTCTTGAGTTTTCTGAGATTGAGCGGCTTCAGCCTGGAGGGGCTTCCCGAAGATTTGCCGGTGTATCTTCGGCGGGTCTTTCATAATTTGGCCCGGGGATGGATGAAGGGGGATGGCGGCAATCTCCATCGGCAGAAGGTTACGGGAAACCTGTACTTGACCATGGTTCATTAGTAGAAAGCGGCCCTTTTCTGGGAGAAGACTATTGCCCAGCTGGAGTCCGAGATCAAGGCCCTGGCGAGATTGAAGGAGAGGGTCGCCGGCCAGGCCAAGCAGATCGTCCGCCAGGCCGAGATTCAGAAGGGACTGGAAGAGGCCAAGTCCGACCTGGTCCGCAAGGTGTCCGCCCTTGAGGTTTGGGTGGGCAAGGTCCAGGGCCAGGGCCAGCTGGCGTTGGAGAGGCTTGGCGTTGCCCGAGCTGAGGAGGAAGTGGCCACAACTAGTAGAGAATTGGTTACCGAGGCGGCCAAATTCAAGAGGGTCGAGGAGATGAACGCCAGCTTTGCCTATGTCATAGCGTTCGTGGGGGATATCTGCATCTTTCGCCTCACGAACCCTACTGGTGACCTCTCTGCGATTGTCACCGAGCTGGCGAAAATATCCATGAAAACCCTCTCGACCCCAACGTCTTGTTGGAGGTCAAGGACCTAGAAGGCATGGGCATTGATCTCTCCTTCTTCCCCGGCCAACATAGGTTTGTGTTCCCCGAACTTTAGGAGACGCGTCCGGCCTCTACCCGAGTGGCCTCCTAGGTGCCACCGTTGGAGACTCCGTAGGTGCCGCTAGTCGTGGAAAGGTCGGGAGCTGAACCTGGAGGGGAGGCCGTGGAGACGCCGGGCGTTGGGCACGCGGGGGATGTTATCAACCCCGATCAATGAATGCGTCAGCCAAAGTATGCACTGGAGGACTATCTGCCGAGTCTTAGGTGGACAACCTTTGAACATAGTCAGTGGTGCTACTGATGAAATTTTGGCTGCTCTGTCGGGTGGTGACATCAGGAATCCCGATAAGAAAAAGAAGATTGAGGAGTTGTTGAACCTCATCACCAATAGTACTTTTGATCAGCACCCTTTTTCAAGTCGAAGATCTCTCTAAAGTCGTTAGAGAACCGAGCAATGGTCGCTTGTTAGGAAAGCCTTGATATTATCAATGTAATCTTTTCCCTTATGTTGGCCTTGTGCTGCCTTGATGTAATTTGCCTTCGGGCTCTTATGATGTACCAACCTTCGGGCTTCTTGTCATTAATGAAACTTAGTTTTTTCCTTCCTTTTTCGTGCCGACTTGATTTCCTCATGCGACTTTAATATTTACATGTTTTCTTATCGTATTATTGTCATTGCGATTTCATTTTGAACTTTGCTTAATTGTCTTACTAAGTTAGGGGAGGACCGCACCGCTTGGGCTGGGGATCTCGCCGCAAATATGTCGAAAGTCGTTCCCATGGAGGTCGATGTTTTACGTATGAGACCTTCCTAGGTTAAACACAGGAATTATGAAAAGAAAGTTTATATTGTTATTGGCTCGCCAGAAAGTTTACATGTACATGACCTCGATCCTATTGATAGTATTTCTTCAGATGAGATGCATTCCATGGGTATTGAGCCAGAGTGCCATCTGGGCTTTCGAGTTCGTAGGAACCATTAGATAATACTCTAGCGACCTTGAATGGTCCCTCCCAATTTGGTCCGAAGGTTCCTTTGGGTATTCCAAGTGTCTTCTTTAGAACGAGGTCTCCTTCTTTGAATTGTCGAAGTCGCACTTTGGAGTTGTGGTATCTTTCCGATTGTTGCTTGTATCTTGCATTCCTCATGTTGGCTTCTAGGCATTTTTCTTCGAGAAGGTCTAGGTTTCTAGCCAAGGCCTCGTTGTTGTGGTCGATCGTGACTGAGACGTATGGAGGCTTGGAAATGCGACTTCCGGGGGAATGACCGCTTCAGTGCTAAACGCCAGGGTGCCTTCCTCAATCTTTGCCTTCAATGTGTGTTTGATGATTTTGTTTACGACTTTGACCTGGCCGTTCGACTGAGGGTGGTAAGGGGTTGAGAAAAGCTTTGTGATCTTCCATTTCTTGAAGAAGTTTTTGATTTTCAGGCCATCGAACTGTTTCCCGTATCTGATATGATCGCTTGAGGTAAGCCGAACCTACAGATGATGTTTTGCCATATGAATCTGATGACGTGTTCTTGATCTATGGTTGTTGGGAGCGGCCCAATGATATCTATCCCCCACTTTGCAAAGGGCCAAGGACTGAGGATGCTGGTGAGCTCTTCTGGTGCGACGTTGATAGATGGTGAGTTTATCTGGCACCTATGACATTTGCAGGCGAAAATTATGGCATCGGCCATTAAATTCGGCCAAAAGTATCCTTACCTCGTCGTCTTGTGCGCGAGTGACTGCCCCCAGCTTGGTTTCCGCACACTCCTTCGTGTATCTCTTGTAAGATGGCTTGCCCTTGTTCTGGCATGATACATCGGAGTAGTGGTGTGCTGAAGCCTCGTTTAGATAATTCGTTATCGATCAGTGTGTATCTTGCTGCTCATAGCTGCAATTGTTTTGCTTCGACCCTGTCTGCTGGTAACTTCCCGGTCATCAAGTAGTCTGTGATGGGTGTCATCCATCTCAATGTCGGGGTGTCTAGGGTTGCGATCACTGTGTTGGCAGTGGAGGGGTGGGAGAGCTTTGTGATGGTGACATCCTTCATCTCTGCTGGTCCCTATGAAGCTGCTAGGCGTGCCAGGGCATCGGCTCGGGAATTCTGATCCCTCGGTACTAACTTGATGTGAATTTTCTCAAATTTCTGGTAAAATGTTTTGACGACCTCTTGGTAGGCCGACATTCGGTTGACTTGGGCCTCATATTCCCCGAGACTTGGTACGCTACGAGCTGAGAGTCTGTATGTACCTGAAGTCATTTGATGCCCATTGCTTTGGACATTTCCAAACCGTTGATGAGTGCTTCGTACTTGGCTTCGTTATTGGTTGCCAGGAAGTCAAAAGTGATGGCGTTCTGGAAAGAAGTGCCATCCGGGTTGATCAAGACTATCCCCGCACCTGACTTGTTTTTTTTTCCAAGCCATCCACATATAGTTCCCAGGGTGGACGAGTCGAGCTACTGGCCTCAGAAGGGAAGGTCAGTTTGATGATGAAGTCGGCCAGAGCTTGAGCTTTTATTGTAGGTCGGTGGCATAGGCTACCCCGTATTGTCCGACCTCGATAGCCCACTTAAGACATCGACCTGAGGTGTCGGGTCGGTGGAGTATGTTGTGAATGGGTAAGGAGGTGAGGACCTCGACTTGATGGTAAAAAAAGTAAGGCCTCAGCTTTCTCAAACTCATGATCAGGGCGAATGCTAGCTTCTCCAGGAGAGGGTATCGCTGCTCGGTTTCGGCCAATGTCTGATTGACGAAGTATATCGGAAGTGTACCTGGCCTTCTGCTTGCACGAGCACCACATTTAGCGCGGTCTCGGAGGCCGCCAGATATAGTAACAACTTCTCTCCTGGGGTGGGTTTGGATAGGATGCTAACATCGGCCAGATATGCGTTGATTTTATCGAAGGCTTCTTGGCTTTCCGTTGTCCATTCGAATCTCGGGAGATGAACCTATTTAATGCAGCTAGGCAGCCTGTGAGTTTTTGTACCTCTTTCAAATTTATGGGAGCTCCCATGTTTAGAATCGCTTGGACTTTGGCTGGGTTTGATTCGATCCCCCGTTTGCTGACCAGGTGCCCCATGAATTTTCTCGACTCTACCCCAAAGTTGCATTTCTTAGGGTTGAGCCTCATGTTGAACTTCCTCAGGACCTCAAAGGCCTGGACGAGGTGGGCCAGGTGGTCTTCTTTCCTTAGGCTTTTGAGGACGATGTCTTCCACGTATACCTCTACCGATTTACCTATTTGGTCGGCGAACATATGGTTGACTAGCCTTTGATATGTTGCCCCCACGTTCTTTAGGCCAAAAGGCATTCTCTTCCAGCAGTAAAGATTCTTCTCTGTCAGGAACGAAGTGTGTTGTTGATCTGGCTCATGCATTGCTATCTGGTGATATCTCGCGAACGCATCCATGAACGACATCATCTCGTGACCCGCTGTGTTGTCTATCAAGTGGTCGATATGTGGCATAGGGAAGAAGTCTTTCGGGCACGCCTTGTTGAGATCAGTGAAGTCGATGCAAAGTCGCCAAGTGCCATTCGATTTCTTCACCAAGACTGCATTAGCTACCCATTGTGGCTGGTTCGGCCTGAATGATCAAGTCATTATCCAATAATTTTTTTACCTCCTCAACAAGTGCCGCGTATTTCTCTGGACTTTCGATCGGGGTTGATGTGTAACCGGTGACAGGTGATCTCAGGGTCTATCCTGACCATATCTTTATGTGACCATGCGAACACATCCAAGTTTTTCTTGAGAAAGTTAATGATTTCTCCCTTCATTGCACTAGGGATTTTGGATCTGATGATGACTTCTAGGTCGGGTCGGGCTAGATTCACCTTGACTCTCTCGAGTTCTTCTCCCAGTATCGCTATGGGACCGTTTTGTCGATGGTCGTCTATTTCGGCTTCAAGTATAAATTCTTCGGGTTCAGGCCCCATTCTTGGTTCGAGGTCATCGTGATTCCTCTTCTTACTTATCTTCTCAGTAGTCAACTCGCTATTACATACTGTATTGTCTATTGCAAGTACGAAGTTGTTAGACTGACTTGCGGAATTGAAATGAGACGATGGGTAAACCAAACAACATCTTGCATCAACTTGGTCGCCCTTAACGGTGCCTACTATCCCACTTTTGGAGGGGAACTTTACACATAAATAAAAGGTTGAGGACGCAGCCTCAAATTCATGCTCAAAGGGCCTCCTAAGGAAACCGTTATAGGTACTCGGGAGGTCAATTACAAGAAAATCTAGGAGCCTAGTGTTCCTAACCTTGTCGTCTAGGGTGGACATCCAGCTTGATGGATAGACGAATCATGCCGAACAACTTCACGATAGCATTCCCGAATCCCTTCACAATGTGGTCGCATGGGGTGATGTATGCATCATAATCCCCGAGCTGATCTAACGTCTTCTTGAAGAGGATGTTGCAGAACGCTCCTCCATCGACTAGGAGTCGGCATACACTAGTTCCCATGATGTTTGCCCTGATCACTAGGGGACCAATGTTTGGGTAGACAATCCCAGCCTTATCTTTCTCGCCGAACTCGATCTTATTGGTTTCTTCGGCGACTGCGAAGACCGGCAGCACCATTTTGCGAGCATTCTCCATTTCCCGGACCTCCGCTTTCAGGCGACGCTTCGATGAGGAGGATGAGGATAAGCCCCCTACCGTCCTGATCGGGGAGACAATGTGGATCGTGCATTCTCCCACCCCTTCCGGCATAGGGGGCACAGGTCGCTTGCCTTGCTCCGCCCTAGGATTGGGGTTCGCCGGGGCTTGGCCCTGTTGTCTAGGTTGATGGTCCTGTTGAAGACCTCGGGGGCGAGGGTCGTTGTTTTCCTGGGGGCTTTTGACAAATTTGTCCAGGCGTCCATCCTCATACAACTTCCAAAGCTGCTTCAGCAAGTCTCGACATTCGCTGGTGTAATGGCCGGTCTGGGCATGATGGCAGAACTTGTTTGGGTTCTGCTCACTTTTGTCTTTGATGGGGCGAGGCGTATGAATCAGTCCTTGCCCCTGGATTTGAGCATAGACATGACCAGGTGTCATGCCATATGCCTCCACCAGCTTCACTAGTATGCTTTCTTCGAATGGCCTGAAGCTGTCGGGTGCTTTGTAATGGCCCCCTGTTTTCTTGGAGCTCTTCTTGGGCTCGATGGCCTCTTTGGTCTTAGAGAGTCGAGACTCCAAGAGCTCTGAAGTCTGACTAAGGTCGCTCGCCCGCCTTAGGAAGTCGGTGTATCTTGTGGGATATTCAGCGGTCATGCGCCGCCATAGTTTTGTCCCCCTCCAGAGGCCGGAGACTACCCCCATCAGTTTCGCCTCATCCCCCAAGGGGTCTCCTTCGAGGATGAATTTTTCGATCCTTTCAATATAGGATCGATCAGACTCGGTTGCCCCTTGTCATGTGTTCATGAGGCGCCTAAGCACGGTAAAATGCTCGAAATTGTCTACCGAGAGAGGTGGTAGCGAAGTGAACCACACGTGGGCTTGGTCGTCCAGTGTGAGTGAGAATATCCTGAATTTGGTTGCGTCGGATGCCCCCATGGAGACCATGTAGGAATTTTATTTTGCTACATGGACTTTAGGATCCGAGCTCCCATTGTAGCGATCTAAGGTCGCTATGCCGATCTTCCTCTAAGTGGGTGCTTGGGTGACCGTTGCCCCGAGGGGGGAATTGGGGATGGAGAGGTTCTCTGTCGCTGCCGACCTATTTTGGCTTCCCACCCAGTCCAATAGCAACTGGACGGTCTTGGCAAGGGCTGCGACCTAAGCGTCGCGGTGGTTTCCAAACGGATCGGCCCCTGGTTTACCGCCTGGGCGGTAAGCCGAGCCTTGCGGCAGATCTTGGTGATGTAGGTTTAGCGCCATCTCGAGGTCACTCTCTACTTGTTCCTCGTGCCGGGGCTGGGAATGTGCCTCATCTTCGATCTGTAGAGGAGCTTTCGGTACCCCTTGTCCTCCGAGGCTGTCGAACACAGTGTTCGATCCTGCCGGCCTTTCTTGAAGCTGGCGGTTTCTGATGATGGTATGCTTCGCCGGATCATAGGCCAGTTGGCCTGTTGACCTTCCTCTCTGCACGAGGACCACTTTCCCCTTGGAAGGACCAGCGTTGTGCGCCATTTTCTTACCCGACGATTGTTCCTCCGCGTCGTAAAATTTGAGACGCCTCTTGTTGATGATGGCCGCAAAGGCCCTGACGTCTGCCGGTGTCCGAATGAGGTTCCACCAGTCGGGGAATATGGCAGGGATTGCCTGCTGAGAGCGCTGTGAGCGAGGGGCGCTCAGGGAAACCTCCGCACCGCCGCTCGCATCAGTCTCGTGTCTAATGGTATTGCCTTGATTGATCGCCATTTGTTATCGTAAAGTGGGGTTTAAATGGGTTTCCCAAGAATGCTTGAGCAATTCAGTAGGATGGTGTTCCCACAGACGGCGCCAATTGTTGTATCCGCTGTTATTCAATGCCGGAATAACAATAATTTTATGAGTGATATGTGCAATGTACGATCAAAGTGTAAATGAGGTGAAATAAAGGATTGGTGACCCGGTTCGTCTATGAATCAGACTACGTCCGGGGGCGTCCAAGCCAGGTAGTTCATTTATTATCTCTCTTTTGTATATGAAAACGTCACTTTACAAGAAAGGGCCACTAGGCCTATTTATACCAAGGTTACCGCCTCTTGGGCGGGAATTTACATAAGGAAGCCTCACAGATTTCGCCATGGGGGCAGTCGACATGCCTTACCGAAATGTCGAACCACGACTTGCAATCACGGGGCGGACTTCGGGGCGGATTATGGGCTTGTCGAAAGCGTTCCTTTGATCGTCCGAATTCGTGACTTAGCTTAGGGTAAGTCGCTTCCGACTTAAAAGTACTCGGATCCAAGTCACGGGGCGACTTGCGGTGAGTTGTGTATAAGTCGGCTCGTGGTCTTTGGAGGAGAGCGTCTGGATCCTTGCGAGATGGGCCGCCTTATTGCTATATGGAAGCTCTTTTTATATCCGTGGCTTTGGGTGGCATCCAAGCCGGGAGGTCGGGGGCAACGAACTGAGGCTCTTGGACCCCTTTTGGATGTGGCTATATTCGTATTACAACAGTCTGTAGAAAATGTGGTTGAACACTGTGCATAATCACCAAATTGGATGAAATTATGGCTATTATCCTATTTCTGTCCTTTCACGGACCCATTTTTAGCCAAATATAATCGTGGTTAATTCTTAATCGTTGATTAACTACTATCTACGATTATTCACGGATAAAAAATTCCAACATATCACTTTCTCGCTTGTTTTTGAAGAACATTTTCACTTCGTATCTCTAAAAAAAAAACCTCGTCTTAAAAAACACGCTTAAAATCCCCCGTTCTTCCGAAATTCTTCAACAAACTAAAATGGTTTTTCAATCTATGTCAAGCTTGTGGAAACCAACAAGCCCTACTATGAGCACGTAATTTTATCGAAGGAACAACCAATGCTGCACACGAAGAAGAAGCTCTTCATATGTTTCACCTAGCCAAATTAACTTATTTGGCAAGAAACCGTCCAGAAGGAGAATACACACAAGAGATAATCGAGTTTGTTACAAATATGAAATTAGATGATGAGAATTGCATAGACTCAAGGATTACAATGACTCATTATTAACACTCTACAATATTTCAATAATAACAATCCAACCAACAATTCATTATTAACACTCTACAATATTTCAATAATAACAATCCAACCAACAAAACAATATAGCTACAATTCAACTAACTCTCGAGTAACTTAATATTCAATTAATCAACTTATAATCTAATTATAAAACAACTAATTCCACAACATATATCGAAAATTCAACCAACCAACAAATCTTCTTACAGTCAACAATATCTACATATAATAAACAATCATCAATTCAAAAAATCAACGGCCAATTTATGTATATAAAAAACTATCTATGTAACTAATTTAATGAATCAACAAACTAATTCAAAAAATATCTACGCAAACCAAAAACAATATCTATGTACAATTAACAATCAACAATCAACAATTCAATCAACCAACCAACCAACCAATCTACGTACATAAAAAATTATCTATGTCACTAATTTATGAATCAACCAACTAATTCAAAAAATAGTTATGCAAAAACAAGATAAACAAGTTAAATCAAAGCCGATAAATATACACGTAGAAGGCCTCTTGTTGTAGTAGGGACTCCCTAATGTGCTTGCTACGGCGAGAGAATAGCGAGAAAACAACGAGAATGAGAGAAAGGACGGAGGAGAGAAATGGTTGTTTGTTTGGTAAAAATTAGCGACAGAAAATAAAATCCATCACTAAGTTTTTCGCTTAAAGAAGAATATCATGTTGTTTTCATTTTTAGCGACAGAAATTTAGTTGCTAAATGGTCAACCACATTTATATGGATCTTCACACGAGGCGTCGTGTTAAATGCGCCACGTGGAGTAAAGACAGTGCAACTAAGCGACGGATTTACCGTCGTAATTAACGATGACTAATTTTTGTTGGTAATATTAGTAAAAATAATGTCGTAGTAACTCATACAACAGAATAGTCGCTATATATGACAACTTCTTTTTCCGTTGCTAATATTGTCATTGATTTTCAGAATGACATTTTCGTTGTTAATTTGTCGCTATTAACGACGGAATATCCATCCGTCGCTAATGCTCGTTGTTGTTCCCCATCTTTTTGTAATGGAACTAGGGGAACACATGGAACACATAGTAGAAAGAAAATGAAAAAATGTAGCAGCATGTTTGGTTCCGTGGAATACGAATATACTCCTAATGTTTTTGAGAATTTAAGGTGAGCCCAACCCTTAAGTTCGCCACCGATGTTAAGAAAAATGTTCATCTTATCATTTTCGACACTAAACTCCACTTCTTTTGTTCCTTTAAAAAATGTTTTTTTCCCTAGATTCTTGTGACTTTTCATCCTTCTTTGCTTCTTGCATTAATTCTACTAAAATCTTTTTGTTTATATTTGCATGCAATATTTTTTCGCTATATTAATTTATTGAAACCTTATTAACTCTCTTATGTTTTTAATCATTTTGGTTAATATGGGTCAGATTATTTACACCCACCAATTTTTTGTTCGTATTTATTCTATTTTATTTATGAAAATTCTATATTACCATCAAATTAATTTAAATTTAATCTATTTAAACCCTAATATACACCCACCTATTTGAATCTTAATCCAGCCGCCGTTATTACTATGCCAGTGCCAAAAAAACAGCTTACGAGGAGAGGCATTGAAGAGCTGCCACATTGTTCTACATATTGCCTAGGCGATTCTCCTTCATGAATCAAAGCCCACAACCAAAAAATTGAATGAATTAACAAATCTTTTCAAATTGTAGGTGATCTTCATGTTGTTCTTACTGAGACATGTAGATCGAAATTTATTATAATTTTCAGCCAAATTAATAAAAAAATTCTTATTTTTCGGCCAAAAAATTTGATCACAATTTTTTTTTACCTTAATGGCTGACCAACAAACAATAAAAGAGAAAAAAAATTCTGATACTTGGTCCTAAGACAACTTATTTTCGATGAAAATATTGAATACTTCAACAACTTTCGACATTGTTGTTGGCTGGATAGAAGAAAAATAAAACCGAACAACTTGTTAGGTTTTTTATGGGTGGTGCGTTTTTTGTTTGCGACATGTGGTGGTGTTGCGCGCGCTGTTGGGATTTTAATTACAATTATAGAGGAATTGATAGTAACAATAAATAAATAACTTAGATTTGTTGACCAAATTCATCAGAAATGACTACGTACTGGGATACTACTAAGCTAGGAGATTTACTAATATTTTTTATGATAAAAAATACAACAAATCTGATGGGTATTTATACTCGAAACTGGTCAGAAATCCTAATGGCCCATTCAACTGAAGCACTCGATCAGGCTCTATCAGACTCCATCACCCAATAATATTCTCCCACCTAGATATTGACTTCAAATATAACTTATCTCCTCCATCTTATCGATCTCTCACTGGTAGTAGTGACAAGCCTTCATTTCAGTTTCCAAAGCCAGTTGAAGTCATAAATTGCTTCAACTTCTCTAAGGTCACAACCATAGTTAACATATCATCATGATTCTCATTTCCTCGAATCTTCATTACTTGCAAGATCTTATTTCCCATGAGGTAACAAATGTAAATATACCCCAACTCAATGTACTTCGTTCTCGAGTGAAAAACTGGATTCTTTGCTAAGTGAATAGTACTTTGACTATCACTATAGAGAATACTATTCTTCTGCTTCTTCCCCAATTCACATAAAAGATTCTGCAACCATACCATATCTTTGTAGCCCCAGTTACATCTACCTACTTTGCTTCTGCGATGGACTGTGCTACGATCTTCTGTAACTTAGAAACCCAAGAAATTGTTGTACTACCAAAAGTAAACACATATCCGATTGTACTCCTCCTTTTGTCAAGACCACTGGATGCTAAATTTGCATCAACGTATCCTACCAACTTCACACTTTATTCCTTCAAAACATAAGGCTCTCTCTATAGTACATCTTAAGTACTTGAGGATCCACTTGACTGCCTCCCAATGCTGCTTACCTAGAACACCCATAAACCGGCTAACTACTCCCACCGCGTGTGCAATGTCTGGTCTTGTACACACCATATCATACATCAAACTGCCAATTGCTGAAGAGTATGGAGTTTTCTGCATGTAGGCTCGTACCTCTTCACTACTAGGTGACTCCTTGTTGGACACCTTGAACTGACTTCCCAATGGGACACGATATGACTTCGCAACTTCCATAATGAACCTCTTCAAGACCTTCTTGATATATTCAGCCTGTGAAGGATACAACTTTTCTACCCTCCTAACACGATCAATGCGCATAACCAAGATTTTCTTGGTCTCTCCAAGGTCCTTCATGACAAATTGACCAGACAAAACTGTTTTTTAACTTGCTCACTTCTCGAGCAATAGAGCATTGCTATCAACATGTCATCAACATATAATATCAAAATGATATAGCCATTATCATACCTCTTGAAATAACACCAATGGTCAACCTCACACCTATTGAACTCAATTTCGTGCATGAACCGATCAAACTTCTTGTACCACTGTAATGGAGCTTGTTTCAAACTATACAAGCTCTTCCTCAATTTGCAAATAATCACAATGTTCCCCTCTGACAAGTATTCTTGTGGTTGTTTAATGTAAATGTTCTCAAGTGACCATGAAGGAAGGTTGTTTTCAAATCCATTTACTCTAACATCAAGTTCTCTGCAGCCACCAAACACAAAAATAATCGAATGGTAGTTATTTTCACAATAAGAGTAAAAACATTATTATAATAAATATCATATTTTTGCTAAAATCCTTTTACAACAAGACTTGCCTTGTAACGTTTACTGACATCTTCCTCCTCTTTAATTATGTAAACATACTTATTTTGAAACACCTTCTTCCATTTTGGGAGCTCAAATAGTTCCCAAGTTTTGTTGATCATCAACGAATTCGTCACATCATCCATCATAAGTTTTCACTTGGTCACCTGCTCACTACATGTAGCCTCTACATAATATTCAGGCTCACAACCTCAGTTAACAGTAAGTAATGAAGAGAAAACAGTAAGTAATGAAGAGAAGGTATATACCTATTAGGAAATCGATGTTCTCTTGTGGATCTCCACATTGAAATTGTTGCTTGTGGTGTACGTGGTGTTGGAATTTAGAGGCACGTAAACACGTAATACATGTGCAGCGGAAATAAACAGTTCACCAACAACGAACAATTAATTGCATACTTAAATACGAGTAAACATAAGCAAAATTCTTACAACAATTCGTATACGGATTCCTCAACTATGGTATCCACGTAACAGTCGTTTACTAATTTGCACAGATTTGCCAGCGTTGAATCCCCGAGATGAATTTGCTAGGAATATTCTAACTTAGAGATTTTATGGAGAAAATATGAACTCACGTATTATGAATTCTCAAGAGCTCTCATATATATAGGAGAGGTCTAGCTTAAATCTTCAGCTAATCTTTATTAGGAAAAATTCTAATAAAATAAATCTCTTAGATTTATTTCCCACATATAAAATCTCTACGGATTTGATTCCATGTATATTAAACCCTATAATAATAATATTCCATATATTATTATTGGGAATTCTATTTAACTAAATAGTAATAATAATTAATTCTAAATATAATTATTATTATATTCTCCATAAATTAAATATTAATATCCAATATAATATTTAATCAACCAACTATAATTAGTGAATAACTGTTACTTGTTGTGTGACCCATAGGCCCTCATATATTGAGTGATTAGTTAAACTAACGATCTTAATTGAACCTTAGACAATAAATAACACATTCTCAATATATGAGGTACGTTGCGAGAAACGTGCAACTACCTATAACTGAAACATGGGCTATTACGATTTCCTCCTTTCATTCGCGAATACTCGATTAAATCTTGAACATGATGAAGTGTCTTTTCAACTAACTTAATCATATATTCTCTAATTAGTAATTGATCATGTATGTTACACTTAGCCACAAAGTCTAAGTTGACGTGCACCGGTCGATGACTTAGATCCAATTATGACGAGAAGATGAGTATTCTCTATAAATCCACTTTGAGGAATGAATCATATTCTTGGCTCAACTACCACGCACATGTACTTCGTGATGAACTCAATCCAAGCCATATCTACCCATGGAAGGGTGCAAGCGTCGTTCTGTTGGAATATAGAGGCACGTAAACACGTAATACATGCGCAGCGGAAATTAAAGTTCACCAACAACGAACAGTTAATTGCATAATTAAATACGAGTAAACGTAAACAGAATTCTTACACCAATTCGTACACTGATTCCTCAACTATGGTATCCACGTAACAGTCGTTTACTAACTCGCACAGATCTGCCAGCGTTGAATACCCGAGATTAATTTTGCTCGGAAAATTCTAACTTAGAGATTTTATGGAGAAATATAAATTCACGTAATACGAATTTTCCAAGAGCTCATATATATAGGAGAGGATTAACTTAAGTCTCAAGCTAATCTAATTTGGAAATAAAATCCATAATATTTATTTAAATAAATCTCTTAGATTTATTTTCCACATATAAATCTCTACGGATTTAAATTCCATATATGACAAATTTCTACGATTTGTTTCCATATATATTAAATCCTACAATAATATTCCAAATATTATTATTGAAAATTCTTATTTAGTTAAATCCAATTTAATTAAGTATTAATAATAATTAATTCCAAATTAATCTATTATTAATTTATTCTCCATAAATTAAATATTAAATCTAATTTAACATTTAATCAACCAACTATAATTAGTAAACAACCGATACTTGTTGTGTGATCCGTAGGCCCTCATATATCGAGCGATTAGTCAAACTAACGGTCTTAATTGAACCCTAAACAATAAATAAGACATTCTCAATATATGAGGTACGTTGCGAGAAAATGTGCAACTACCTGTAACTGAAACATGGGCTATTGCGATTTTCTCTTTTCTTTCGCGAATACTCGATTAAGTCTTGAACATGATGAAGTGTCTATTAAAATAACTTAATCAATTTATCTCTAATCACCAATTGATCACTCGTGTCACACTTGGCCACAAAGTCCAAGTTGACGTGCATTGGCCAATGACTTTGATCCAATTATGATGAGAAGATGAGTATTCTCTCTAAATCCACTTTGAGGAATGAATCCTTTTCTTGGCTCAACTACCACGCACATGCACTTCGTGATGAACCCAATCCAAGCCATATCTACCCATGGAAGGGTGCAAGCTTCGGTTATGGTCAAAGTTCATCAGTCCACACATGTCGTGTGTATTGACCACCGAGACACCCGTAGACACATATAGTGGAACTACATCAAACGGTTTCTCTGATGGGTATACCAATACCCTCTAAGGTATTTGTGCATCCATCATGAGATACCTAGTATCTCATAGTGAGTGATATCTCACTACACTCTCTAAAAGTATGATGTAGATCGCACACCAATCTCCATTGCATCATCAATATCCCATCCTTGATGATCCTCGATTGGGGCTATTTGAGAATCATGCTTAGGTCATCTAAGTTCTCACTCACTGAATGACTGCAGTGACTCACGGGAACACATATAAGAACAAATTCAAACAATCAAACATAATATTCTAATAAGTGCAACACCATACATTTAATATTAAATAAACAATATTAAATCAATACTGAATATTATCTAAGCATTATGTCCTTACAATGGATTGTCTCTAGGACACTAACACTAACATGGTCTTGGTCAAAGTTCATCATCCCACACATGTCGTGCGTAATTGACCTCAAATCAAAGGAATATCACATCGCTCCTACTAACCGAGACACCCGTAGACACATATAGTGGAAATACATCAAACGGTTTCTCGGATGGGTATACCAATAACCTCTAAGGTATTTGTGCATCCATCATGAGATACCTAGTATCTCGTAGTAAGTGGGATCTTAGTAAACTCTCTAAGAGTATGATGCAGATCGCACACCAATCTCAATTGCATCATCAATATCCAATTCTTGATGACCCTTGATTGTGGCCAATTGAGAATCATGCTTAAGTAATTTGAGTTCTCACAACCTCAATGACATCAATGACTCATGGGAACACTTGCATGAATAAATGCAAACAATCAAACATAATAATCAAACAAGTGTATTTCCATACATTAATATTAAATGAACTATAATATTAAATCAAACTGAATATCATCGAGTATTATGTCCTTACAATAGATTATCTCTAAGACACTAACACTAACAATCTCCCACTTGGACTAGAGTCAATCACATACATGTCTAACCCCTAGACCATCAAATGTCTAGTGTGTATATGAACACTCAGTGTTTTGGTGAAATGATCTTCCAATTTAAATATGTGAGAATACATTTTAGTTCCATTTCTCCTATCCTTATGATCTCTCGGATCAAATGATAAGTCTAGGTACATGCTTGTTTCTGTTTGCTGATCTCGATTCCTTGCTTGCGAATTCGAACCAACGTTGTCTTAATACAACTTTATTAGACAACTGACACTCGGAACTATCCCTAGTTCTCTTAAGAACTATAAAATCCAGACAGCCTCCTTGAGGCTTCTGATACAACAATGTACTCAACTTCGGTTGTTGAATCTGCGGTCGTTTTGCTTGGAACTATTCTGGCTGACCGCCTCATTATTGAGAGTGAAACGTAACCTGACTATGATTTGTAATCATCATAGTCGGATTTGAAACTTGTGTGAGCTTAACCAGTCACTACTAGTTCTGACTTTCCACCATAGACAAGAAAACATTCTTTAGTTCGTCTGAGATACTTCAGAATGGTCTTGACAGCAATCCAGTGAAACTCACCCGGATTCTGTTGGTACTTATCAGTGATGTTGATAGCGTAGGCTACGTTTGGCCTAGTGCAAGTCATGGCGTACATGATTGACCCAATTGCATATGCATATGGGACATCTTTCATGTGCTTGATATCAGCTTCAATAGAAGGACAATCCTTCTTTGATAGCTTTATCCCATGATTTGACGATAGAGATCCTGTCTTAGAGTTCTCCATTGCAAAACGCTTCAACACCTTGTCTATATAGGTGGATTATGACAACCCCAACATCCTCTTGGATCTATCCCTATGGATCTTAATCCCTAGGATTTAGTAGGCTTCACCAAGACCCTTCATCATGAAGGTCTTTAACAACAAATCTTTAACGGACTGCATTAACAGGATATTGTTTCCCAAAATCACTATGTCCTTGACATACACGATTATGAAAACAATATTCTTCCTGTAGCGTCTAAACGTAAGGATCTTCCGAGTTTCTGATGAAGTCAAAAGACTTGATAGCTTCATCAAATCGGATATTCCAACTCCTAGAAGCTTGCTTCAATCCATAAATGGATATATTTAGCTTGCATACTAGATTAGAATTTGACTTAAATGTAAAACCTTCTGGTTGAGTCATAAACACTTCCTCATCAATGTCTCCATTGAAGAAAGTTGTTTTGACGTCTATCTGCCAAAATCTCATAATCATAGTGTGCTGCTATCGCAAGTAAAATTCGAATGGACTTGATCTTTGCAACTGATGAGAAGGTCTTGTCATAGTCAATGTCTTCGCTTTGACTATAACCCTTCGCCACCAACCTAGCTTTGTAGTTGTACTTTGCCATTTGCATCAGTCTTACTCTTGTAGACCCATTTGCAACTTATGGGTTTAACCCCTTTTGGCAACTCAACTAAGTCCCAGACTTGATTGACGTACATCGAGTCCATCTCGAATTTCATGGCTTCAAGCCACTTCTTTGAGTCAACATCTAATGTAGCCTCAATGTAAGTTTTAGGTTCGTCTTTATCCAGGATCTCCACGTTATCATGTTCCTCTACAAGGAAACCATAATATCTGGTGATTGGATTACGAACTCTAGTGGACTTACGGAGTTGTGGTTGTTTAGGCTGTACATTCTGATCGTGAAAATTTTGTGGTGCAGCGATTTTATCGTTGACCTGGGAGGCCTCAAGAGCTACACTTTAAGATGCCTCTTGGGCGGGAGTTTAAACTATGTTGTTCTCATTCAGCCCACTTGGAGGTTCTTGCACAGGCAATCCAACTCCAATTACGGTCCCACTGGCTGCAAGACGATCACCTTGTGAAAGACTCCCACCATTAAAGTTGATGAATGCTCCCACTGATTCCTTGTCATATTGCTTTGACAAGATATCAGTCTCTTTGTTAGTTTGTGGTTCTTGAATTTCTTCAAGTTCTATCAGCTTACGACCTTGTTCCTTAAAGACATAGTCTTCTTCGAGGAACTTTGTCTTCCTAGAAACAATCACTGATTGTTTCTCAGATGGATAGAAATAATATTCTTTAGTTTCCTTAGGATGTCCCACAAAATAACCCTACCTTTGGCTTCCAACTTGCCGGTATGCTTCCTTTTCACAATCATGGGGCAACCCCATGTTTTGATATGCGTAAAAGTTGGCTTCTTGCCACACCATAGTTCATATGGTGTATGCTCAACCAATTTAGATGGAATCCTATTCAGAATGTAGATTGGGGTTTGTAATGCATATCCCCATAAGAATGTCAGAAGAGAGGAAAAGCTCATCATAGACCTCACCATGTCCAACAAGGTTCGGTCTCTCCGTTCGGACACACCGTTCATCAGAGGTGTTCCGGAAAGAGTCCATTGTGATTGGATTCCATGCAACTTCAAGAAATCAGTGAATTCATGGCTAAAGTATTCACCTCCTTGATCCGATAGAAGAGTCTTGATACTCTTACCAAGTTGCTTCTCCACTTCAGCTTTGTACTCTTTGAATTTCTCAAAAGATTTGGATTTATGTCTCATAAGATACACATATCCGTATCTCGAGAAATCGTTAGTAAAAGTGATGAAGTACCCGAAGTGACCCCTAGATAGAGTAGGCAATGGTCCACATACATCATTGTGGATCAATTCTAGAACTTCTTTGGCACGAACCCCTTTCCCAGAAAAGGGTTTGTTGATCATTTCACCCTTGAGACAAGATTCTCAATCACCATAAGACTCTAAGTCGAATGGGGTTAAGTAGTCTAACTTTCTTAACCTTGCAATTCTCTTCTCGTTCGCATGACCAAGTCTACAATACCACAAGTAAGTCGGGTTTTCATGATTACTAAGTTTGAATCTTTTATTTGTACGTTAAGAACATCATATCCATAATGCAACAAATACATGTTGGGAGTAATTGAAAGAACTAGATGACAATCATTAAGTTCTAATCTAAAACCAAAGGGTAAGTCTAACACATAAGTCCCCACACGTTCAGTCAGAGCTTCATTTCCACGTGTAAGACGACTTCACCCGCCCTAACTGTCCTAAGACACATGAGCCCCATGCGGTATCTAATACCAAGCAGTTAACGCTATTAATGAACATGTTTATCTTAATAACAAATATAGATGTTCTAGTACCAGAAGCACCTAGTGCCTTCCTTTTAGTAACCAGGACCTTATAGTCCTTCTTCCAGTGCCATCTTCTACTTATAGTAGAGGCACACATCCTTGTCTACATGCTCCTTCCTTGAACACCATCTTAGTGATAGTGAACTGAAAAAGTCTTGAGCACGTTGTGAAGTTCAGGCATGGTCGCATCCGTCTTGTTCATATTGTAGTTCACAATGAAGCTAAAATATTAATCCTAGAGCGACTGGAGGATAGCATAAATGAAAACGTCGGTCTTTTAGCTTAGAGCCTAAATTACCAAGTTTCTCAATTAGGCCTATCATCATTAGCACATGAGGTGAAATCTCCCCTTCTTTAGCTAATCGACATCTGAACAGATCTCTCATCACTTCATAAATGTCATAATGAGATTCAGAATCAAAGAGATCCTTCAGATGCTTGAGCATCTAGAAGGGACCCATTTTCTCATGTTGCCTATGCAATTCGAGAGTCATGCCGAGCAACATCACACATTGAGTCTGGGAAGCATCCTTTTGATGCTTCTTCTGAGCTGCTACGTCAAACGTGGCTGCCTCAGGGAACCAACTGCAGGGGTAACAGGGATTGGCGTGTCCAACACGTACTCAATCTTTTCTTGCCTTAGCACCAAACACACGTTTAGGTGCCAGTCTAGAAAATTTTGGCCTGGCCAATTTGTTTGTTTTCAAAACACATCTCAATAACAGTTATATACTTCAACTAACCAAGAGAAATAAAATAAAATGGAAATTAAATATATAATTCCTATGATCAATATTCAGCAATAAAAAATAAACGTGACATTTCTTTTGTGTTTATTTTGTCTCCATTATTTTCACATACTCAACGACCTCTTCGGTAGAGTACGAATTTATATCAGATACAAATTGTAATGGACTAGGATCCACATTCCTACTATTATAATATCTGCTTGGGCTGATTACTATAATAGTAAAACTGGTAGGTCTCTAAACCAATTGCATAACTGCAATTCCTAGTTGATTGAACCTGGTTCAATCGGATGCCCCTTGACTTTCGTTTCCCTGCTTGGGCTGGTAAAATAAAGTCAAGTTGATTTACAACCACCAAGCGGCGACACTTTGTGTCCCTATAAAAGTCCCGTTAGATGTAGATCCGAGCAAAAGACTTGGGCCTTAAATACTTATTGGAACTAAATATGCAGTTTACTTTTAATTTTGATGGAAGGTATCGTTCAATTTAATGAAAATCATATTTTAGTGAGGATCGTTTTAAAGGGGGGATATTAATTACTTAATCGAGATCCACCATGTTAATCTACATTACATTTGAGCAATTATTGGGCGCCGCGAACCCAAACATGATTTCATACAGACTAACACTTATATGGGCGTCGTCTACCAAACAATTAATACGGTCCGACAATTATTGGGCGCCGCCTACCCAAACAATTATAATGCAAACTATAAAAGCATTAACGAATTAAATTAAATTTGTTAACCAAGTGGGATTTAATAATTTATTAAAACTTTATCGAATTAATTCCAAAATCCAATTTTAAAAATAAATTTAATAATTATTAACCAATTACTAAAACAATTATATTAATCCAATTAATCTTTAACTTATGGTCCAACCAACAAGATTAATTAATATAACCTTTTATTAGTCCAACTAATAAATTTCTTTTAAGCAAAATTTAATTAACCCAAAATTAAGAAATATATCAGTTTTAAATTCATTAATTTTAGGGGACTCAGGTGTAAATTTCTAAAATTGCACGGGAGGGCATTTCCAAATCAAATTTACAAAACAGGCCTCCCACATCATCACCCATCCAATTTAGATCCAATCTGAAAATTTTCGAACAATCAAAATCTAATTTCCAAACCCATGACCAGTTCATCGACATCATCCAAAGTCAGTCAATAAGAACAATCGAAAAATGATCCAGAAACAGAAATAAACACGGCGGTAAAACAAATCAGAAGAACCAAAATAGGGCGGAGCGAGACAAATCGCCGCCACGTTGAAGCGACGCGAAGTGGGTCGTAGCCTGCTTTAGAAATCGAGCATCATGCCCACGCGTGCTACAATCCGATCGAGCCAACACAGCGCCGCGTGAAGTGAACCGCCATGGCCAGTCATTTGTGCGGGCGATTTCGTCGCACCTCTCAAAGCGGGATGACAAATCGTCGCCGTCATATGGTACATGCAGTGAATCGCTCGAAGTGATGAATCGTGACTCGAGGACACCACCGTCACTACAATCAGGGGATGTGAATCGACCCACCGAAGACGACGACAAAACTGTCATCGCTTTGCAAGACGTTCACTCCGATGATGCTGCCGACAAAGCCACCATTTGAAAATTGCACCGCCGTCACGCTCTATAGACCGGTCCTTGTGAATCGCCGCAAGTCGCGGTCATTGACTGCAGTCTCGAGCAGCGAAAATGTGGACCTCCGCCTTCAGCGGAGTAGTGCGGCGGATGGTGGTTAGGGTGTTCGAGAAACCCAAAGTGAGGAGCAAATAAGAAGAAGTGAGGGGTTCAGTGTGTGGGTGGGGATTTTAACAATTAAAGTAACGACCAAAGCAATTATACATAAGATATCACATGAACGCTCCCCAAATTATGTCAATTGGTGCGGTCGTTAATTTGACCGTATCCAGTTTATAAAACAATATAAACAAATTAATTCAATATGCAATTAATCAAGAGCCTGAAGCTCTGATACTACTTTTGAATTTTGAGGCACGTAAACACGTAATACATGCACAGCGAAAATAAACAGTTCACCAACAACGAATAATTAATTGTATAATTATATACGAGTAAACGTATATAGATTTCTTACAGCAATTCATACACGGATTCCTCAACTATGGTATCCACGGAACAATCGTTTACTAATTTGCACAGATCTGCTAGCGTTGAATCCCCGAGATGAATTTGCTAGGAAAATTCTAACTAAGAGATTTTATGGAGAAAATATGAACTCACGTATTAAGAATTCCCAAGAGCTCTCATATACATAGGAGTGGTCTAGCTTGAATTCCCACATATAAAATCTCTACGGATTTAATTCCATGTATATAAAATCTCGACGGATTTGATTCCATATATATTATATCCTATAATAATAATATTTCATATATTATTATTGGGAATTCTATTTAATTAAATCTAATTTAATTAAATAGTAATAATAATTAATTCTAAATATAATTATTATTATTGTTGTATCCAACAATCACTCACAAAGTAAAACAATTAACAAAATAAAGGAAAACGTAATGTTTGGTGACCCGATTCGCCAAAATGTGGCTACGTCCGGGGCAATACCAAACCAAGAACTTCACTATAATATTTGCCTAGAAACTATGAGTTTTTCTCCGCTTTACATTGTGAATACATCGTTATATTTATAGGCTACTCTACTAGGTTACAACTGCTTTTTGGGCCGCGCCAATCGGCCCTTTAGGGTTTCCATCGAATATGGTATTTCTTCACCAACCGGGGCCGAGATCATCACGCCTGGATATACTTCCCATGTTTATCTCTAGGAAATCTGGCTCTCTAACCGTCTTGATCTCTTTCCTTGTTGTCCCGGGCGACCACATGTGGTCGGCCCGAACTATTTGTCTATAGATGATGCTCATCCTCGGATGGCGGCCTGCTCGGGGTCGGGGTTTGCGTTGGTGGTCGCCCACTTGATTACGCTACCATGTTCCTACTCGGCGAGTGGTCGGCCAACGGTCATGTGGCCACAATAATTGCCCCCCAAGTCGTTAGTGAGGTATTCGCTGGTTGTCCTGGATACGTTCCGAGCCCCGAGGTAGGATAGGAGTCGCTCTGCTTCCTCGAGAAGTACAACCGCCACCTCGATACAGTACGACTGATGTCATCTCTCTGGAGAGTCATGATGGCGCGTCGTCGTCACGCGTTCCATTTTTGTCGGGATTTTGCAGATTTGCCCCAAATTTTGAAAATTTTAATTGTACTATGCTCCCGCTTTCCTCTTATAAACACGGGCCCTTACTCAGTAAAAAACCCTTCTCCTCCATGAACTTCTTCTGCACAATTAGAGCGTCTGGGTATTCTTCGGAATCTGGTGGCTTTGCATCCGTCTTGCTCCTTTGGTAAGTGTTCTTCCTTGTCCCGAGAGCTCCTTCAAAACCCCCCATTTTCTGTATTAGTTATGTCGGGAGCACAGGGAGATCGGCCTGGGCCTTCGTCTCCGGTGAGGGTGGTTTTCTCTGCCGGAACCTCTAGCGGCGGTGTTCCATTGGAGGACTTGGACTCTGCCCATCGGGACGAAGGAAACACGCCGTTGAATTTCGATGTGTTTGAGTCCCTATAGGATTTGGGCATACTGACTCCTATGCCGGGGCAAACGAAAATGATTCTCGTGTCCCGGAGGGGTCTCCCGAGTCCTCCATTTACCATAACCGGGATCACCCGGACTTCTTTGACTATCAAGCATATTGGGCCGGCCTTGAACACCAGCGAACCACTCCGAAGAGAAGTTCATGTCGTGGCCGAGTTTAGATTATATATCAACGATGAGAAATATTGTTCCATCATGACGGAGGTTAACTTGGATGCCTCCCACCGTAAGTACGAGACTCTGAATGACGTGTTCTTTTACTGTCCAGAGTCAACTGAGAGAGTCGACCAGCCTCCAGAGGGGATGCTCACCATTCATGAGGTGGTGATGGATGCGGGTCTTCGTTTTCCTCTCCATCCGGCGATCTCTCACCTTCTGGCCGCCTGACATCCTGCCCCAACACAAATTACTCCGAACAGGTGGAGCTACCTCATGGCGACCTTGACCATGCTCAACTAGACCGGCCTTTATCGGCTACCCACACCCATGGAGGTGAATTATTTCTTGTCGTTGGTCGCCCAACATGGCCGGGAGGGCCACTATGCGCTGAAGAATCGCCATGGGCAGCGGATAGTGTAGGGGATAGTTAACAAGGTCAAGAATTGGCCTCCCCGGTGGTGTTTGTAGGCGGGGAGTGGTAGAGTGCTTCCTCGGGTTCTGTTTTGGAGATCCCCATACCTACTTATTTCCAAGAGCGGGCTCCTCGTAAGGTTCATTCTTGAGGGTGTGTCGAGCATCTCCGTACTAATTTCCTTTGTCCTTTCCGCAGGTGTGCTTGTCGCCCACGAGAACCGATTGAATTGGGATTTCTGGAGCGGCCATCAGGTACGCCTTTCGGCTACCCTTGGGACCTCCGCGCGATCGGGCTCTTTAATTCTTCCTCCGAGAGACTGTGGGGGGGCTTGCAGACTTATCCCCGTGAGACTGATCGACTTCGTGGGCTTCCTTCCTTCGCCAAATTGGGCTCTTTAATTGAACAAACTGTATTTTGACATTTGTTCTGTTATTGAGGGTTACTCTTTTCTTGCAGCCTCCCATCATCCTGTTCAAGCGACTGCTCCTACACCTGAGCAGATGTCTTCTCGTCGGAACCTCGCCTCAACTTCTCTCGTACTGGGTCCTCGGCGCGACCCACACCTTTGGCCCGTGGGGGTGGCATGGTGGAGATCGGGGGTCCTCTCAGATGGACCGGTTGAAGGACAAGAAGAAGGCCAAGGAAGGCCGAGGGCTCGCCCTGCTCGTTCATGTGATTCCCCTATTCACAAGCGCGCTTGGCAGGGCGACCACTCTCCTCGTCTTTGCTCTCCCGGAAGGGGGTAAAACTTTCCCCGGTCGATTCTTCTGACCGACCCCCCCCGCGCGCCGCCACCTCCGTCTGGTCACCAATTTTCTGGTGACCGCACTTTTGTGGGACGGGACGTAGATCGCTCCGGAGCGTAAGTTCTTATCTGGTTCGTTTTACCGTTATCTTCATGTTTCCCATTTTTTCACCTCATTTTTTAGTAGGGTTGTCCTCTTTTCAGGTTCGCGAACTTCCCTCTGCCCGTTGCCGACTATCTTGAAGAAGATGTCCCCTAATGTCGGGGTCTCGGCAAGCTGGCTCGATATATCTTGACATTACATTCCCGGCGTGCCCGATCTTTGGTCTCCAATTTTGCGACCACCTTGTTGCCTCCTCTATCAGAAAGGAGAACAATCTTTACACCGCCCTGGTCTATTCCCAAAAGGCGTCCACCTTTCTCGAGCGGGTCGTGGAGCAGAACGACCAGGATCTAGAGATCTCCTGCTCGACCCTCGACGCGGAGAAGAAAAAAAAATTTTGAGGAGGCGATCATGCCATGGCCCCTTTGGAGGCCGACTCATTAGAAAGTCAAAGTAGGATAGGGTCGGCTGAGTTGGCCTTGTAGGTGGCCGACGTGACTACCAAACGTCACGCCGAGATTGACTCCCACCGCCTCGAGTCGGTGACCCAGAAGGGAAGGGTGGATGAGCTTACTCGCCAACTGGTGGAGTCCCACGCCCTGGCGGTTGATTATGAGGCAAGGGTGGAGGATCTCGAGTTCCGTTTGTGAATCTAAGGAGGCCTCCCTTCCGGACGCTCATATTCGACAATTACACGCTGCGTTGGGAATCTTCTCCTACATCAGCGCCTATGTGGATGTCCTCCGGGCGGTGTTTCGTCGCGACCCCTCTACAGATGCCTCCGTGTTCGTGGAGGACTTCAAGACCTTCATCGCAGAATGCCCGTTCGAGGCCGACGTGGTGTTGCTCATGGCTAACTTGGCCGGCTTCGGCGTTGATTTGTCCGAACTATATTTTAGCCGTATTATCTTATGCGGCATACCTAAACTTTGTCTTAGTCGTGTTACAGTGCTGTCTTTAAGAAGGTCATCGCACTTGGCGTATGGCCAATGTGGGGGACGACCTTGTCGACGTGAGTTCTTTTTATATCGCTTCCTGTCGTAGGTGGTCGACTTACATATTTGGCGACCACTCTTTTGACCCGACCTTTTGTCGCTCAGATCGTCCCTGGGACGATTCTGGTTAACTTATTCTAAAGCATACAATATTCTAAAAAATGTAGTTTATTATAAAGGAATGTTCATGGAATAAAGAAGTTATTACAATGAAAGTAACATATGACAGATGGGTCTATCAGCTAATTTCTACTGGTAGTATTTCTTCAAGTGGGCCACGTTCCATGGTACTGGGCTGGTGTGCCATCCAGGTCTTCGATCTCGTATGCCCTGATTGTTAGGCATTTGGATATTCTGAATGGTCCCTTCAAGGTGGGGCCGAAAGCTCCTTTGGGAACTCCGAGTATCTTTTTTTAGGACGAGGTCGCATTTTTTGAACTGTCGGAGTTTGACCTTTGAATTGTAGTATTTTTCTGCTTGTCGTTTGTAGCCCGCATTTTTTAGATTTGCCTCTATCCTTTTTTTCTTCGTTGCTTGTTCGGTGGCTAGGTATGAGAATTTTGGCTGGGATTACCACCTCTGCCCCGAATGCGAGGGAATAGGGTGTTTCCCCCGTAGAGGTCCTGCAGGTTATCCTGTATGACCATAATACCTCGGGCAACTCGCTTGCCCACTTGCCCTTCCCCCCTTCTAGTCACGCTTTCAGTGTGTGTTTGATAATTTTGTTGATTGCCTCAAACTGGCCGTTGGACTGTGGGTGGTAGGGGGTTGAGAAAAGCTTGGTTATTTTCCATTTTTGAAGAAAGCGTCGATCTTAAGGCCATCGAACTGCTTTCCATTGTTGGTTACAATTGCTTGTGGGAGGCCGAAGCGGTAGATGATGTTTCTCCAGACGAACTTTATTACGTTGTCTTGGTCAATCGTCGCGAGGGCCTCAGGCTCGGCCCACTTTGTGAAGTAATCGACTGCTGTGAGGGCGAACCGTACCATCCCTGGGGCCGTAGGTAGGGGTCCGATGATGTCAATTCCCCATTTTGTGAAAGGCTATGGGCTTAAAATGCTGGTTAATTCCTCCGGGTACACTTTGATTGGGGGTGAATATTTGACATCGGTGGCATGCTTTCGCGTATTCAAGAGCGTCCTTTTTCAGCGTCGGCCAAAAATAACCTTGTCTGATAGCCTTGTGGGCACCTCCTGTGTGATTTTCGTAGATGCCTTCGTGGATTTCTCTCAGAATGACATTCCCTTCTTCCCTCATTACGCATCTGAGTAGTGGGATGCTGAAGCCTCGCTTGTATAGGTTATCGTCGATCATCACATATCTCGCCGCCCTCATTTGCAATCGTTAGGCTGCGACCCTGTCGTTGGGCAGGTGTCATGTCCTTAGGTAGTTGATTATAGGTGCCCTCCAATCCTCGTGGTCGACCTCCATTAGGTCAGTTTTGGCGAATATTTAAATACAAATTTAATTCATTAATTATTATCATCATGTGGTGGATGGGTAAGTTAACCGTGACGAATGACCTCTCTCATATCTGCGATGGAAATGACCCCTAATGTCGCCACTGCCAAAGCATCTTCCTGAGAATTTGCATTTCTGGGTATTAGCTCCACATAGATTTGGTCGAAGTTTGTGAGCAAATTTCTGAGGATTTCTTGGTAACGGTCATTCAGTCGCATCAAGTCTCATATTCCCCAAAAATCACATTATGGAGAAATAATTTTCGGCACGTGACTAGTTGTGAGTCGGTGTGTTCCACTTTTCAAGAAAATCTTCACTCCCATGGCCATTGCCATCTCCAGCCCTCCGATGATGGCCTCGTATTCTGCTTTGTTGTTGGTGGCCTGAAAGTCGAACATGATGGACGTCTGGAAGGAATGCCTATCCGGGCTAGTTAAGATTATGCCTGCCCCGACTCGGGTTTGAGTGGCAGAGTCATCCACGTAGAGTTCCCAAGAAATACATTAATTTGGCCATAACTAGTGCATTTTAATATATTTTGCCTTGGTCGGGAAGGTGATGTTGGGGAATGAGTTCAGTATAATCCCAACAGGTGAGCTCCACCATGAAATCAGACAGGGCTTGCGCCTTGATGGCCGTTCGGGGGGCATATGTGATCCCAAATTGGCCAACCTCGATTGCCCATTTCATGTAATGCCCAACATTAAAGTCCTATGTCGTCACTTGATGGTGTAAATATAAATTCTTAAGCGGGAGCAATAAGCCAACACCTCCACTTGGTGGTCGTAGAAGTATAGCCGTAACTTTCTCACGCTCATTACGAGGGCCTAATTCTTCCTTGACGATTTTTTTTATAACATTCAATCATATTTAAAGGCTACCTTTATTTCGTTAAGTCTCTCGTTGAGGACTTTGCTTACGTAATATATTGGCAGGATATCTTGCCCTTCTGCTCGTACCAACACTGATGTTAGAGCCCTTTCGGAGGCTGCCAGGTAAAGGAAGAGCTTCTCCCCTGGGACAGGTTTGGACAGTATCTTTGGGTTGGCTAGATATTCCTTGACGTTGTCTAACGCTGTCTAGGCTTTCTCCGTCCATAGGAAGTCATTTTTTGCCATCTTTATTGTGTCGAAGAAGAGTTTTCACTTGTCCCCCATGCGTGATATGAATTTACTGAGGGCGTCCAGGCTTCCTGCTAGTTTCTGGACTTCCTTAGAGTTTCGTGGGCTGCCCATCTCCAGTATTGCCCTGATTTTGGTTGGGTTGGCATCTATTCCCCGTTTGCTGACCAGGTGACCAAGGAACTTGCTGGACTCGACGCCAAAGTTACATTTCTTTGGGTTGAGCTTCATATTCAAATTTCCGAGGATGGCAAATGTTTGGGCGACGTCGGCAAGGTGGTCCTCTCTTTTTAAACTCTTGACAACTATGTCATCCACGTACACCTCCATGGTTTTCCTGATTTCATCTGCAAACATTTGGTTTACTAACCATTGGTATGTAGCGCCGGCATTCTTGAGGCCAAATGGAATCCTCTTACAACAGTATATGTTCTTTTCGGTGAGGAATTAAGTGTGTTGTTGATTGTCTTTATGCATGGCTATTTGGTGGTAGCCCACAAAAGTATACATGAAGGACATCATCTCATGCCCATCCGTGTTGTCGATCAGGTGATCGATATGTGGCATGGGGAAGAAGTCCTTGGGGCATGTCTAGTTCAGGTCGGTGAAGTCGATGCATAATCTCCACGACCCGTTCGCCTTTTTTACCAGGATGGAATTTGACACCCATTGGGGTTGGTCGGCTTTCTTGATCAACTCATTATCGAGCAACTTCTTCACTTCTTCGGCTAATGCAGCGTACTTCTCGGGTCCAAACTTTCTTCTCTTTTGCGCGATTGGTTTTTTGCCGGGGTCGATATTCAGCTGATGGCAGGCTACCTCGGGGTCGATACCTACCATATCCTTATGGGACCAGGCGAACACGTCTAAATTTCCCTTGAGGAAGTCGACCAGTCGCTCTCTTAGTTCCTTGGGGATTTTGGAGCCGATTATGACCTCTAACTCTTGTCGGGTTGGGTCCATAGTGATTTTTTCGAGTTCTTTGTCAGGTGTTGCTCGTTGTTGGTTCCCTCATGGGTCATCGATTTTTCCTTGGATGATGAACTCGCTTGGCTCAGGCCCTAGAATTGGTTCTAAGTCTTCATTTGTTTGTTTGTTATGGTTGATTTCCATTGGGTCGTTTTGATCGTGTGTAATTTCTTGTATGCCATAATTTAAATAAGACAGAGTATAAATCGAACATCCTCTTGCATCAAGTTGATTGCCATTAATGGTGTCGGTCACCCCATTTGAAGTGGGAAATTTTACACAGAAATAATACGTAGAGGACGCAGTCTGCCGAAAAAACCATTAAAGGTCGACGACAGGTCGATTACAAGGAAATCATAAAGCTTTATGACTCTAACAGCCCTATCTATAGAGAAAAATAATTCTACTACTAAGCGGATGATCCCGTGGGGCTTCACTGTAGCATCGCCAAAACCTCTCACCAGGTGCTCGCTCGGCTCGAGGAAGGTGTGATAGTCACCGAGTTCGTCGAAGGTTTTCTTGAACAGTATGTTGCAAAATGCCTCGTTGTTGCCCAGTAGTCGTTTGACGGTCACTCCAATGATTTTGGCAGAGATGACCAGGAGGTCGGCGTTCGGGTATACGACTCCGGCCTTGTCTTGCTCGCCGAATTGGATTCAATTGCTTTCTTGCGCAGTTACATTCACCGGTAGGCATAATAGGACTGTGTTTGCCATTTCCCACAGACGATGCCAAATTGTTGTAGCCAGATTATTCCGACGTGCCAACAATCACTCACGGAGTAAAACAATGAACAAAATAAAGGAAAACCCAATGTTTGGTGACCCGTTTCGCCAAAATGTGGCTACGTCCGGGGGCAATACCAAGCCAGAAATTTCACTATAATATCTGCCTAGAAACTACGAGTTTTTCTCCGCTTTACATTGTGAATATATCGTTATATTTATAGGCTACTCTACTAGGTTACAATCTTTAGAACTTTTTTTTTTATTATCCCAATAAAATTGTCAGATCTTGGCACCGGATATAGTTCCCATGTTTATCTCCGGTAAATTCGGCTCTCCAACCGTCTTGATCTCTTTTTTTGTTGTCCCGGCGACCATAAGTGGTCGGCCCGAACTATTTGTCTACAGATGATGCTCGTCCTCGGATGGCAGCCTGCTTGGTTGGGGTTTGCGTTGGTGGTCGCCCACTTGATTACGCTACCACGTTCCTACTTGGTGAGTGGTCACCCAACGGTCATGTGGCCACAACAATTATATTCTTCATAAATTAAATATTAATATCCAATATAATATTTAATCAACCAACAATAATTAGTAAACAACCATTACTTGTTGTGTGAGGCATAAACCCTCATATATCGAGGGATTAGTCAAATTAACGATCTTAATTGAAGCCTAGACAATAAATCAGACATCCTCAATATATGAGGTACGTTGCGAGAAATGTGCAACTACCTGTAACTGAAATATGGGCTATTACGATTTCCTCCTTTCATTCGCGAATACTCGATTAAGTCTTGAACATGATGAAGTGTCTAATCAACTAACTTAATCATATTATCTGTAATCACTAATTGATCATGTATGTCATACTTAGCCACAAAGTCTAAATTGACGTGCATCGGCCGATGATTTAGATCCAATTATGACGAGAAAATGAGTATTCTCTCTAAATCCACTTTGGGAAATGAATCCTATTCTTGGCTCAACTACCACGCACACGCACCTCGTGATGAACCCAATCCAAGCCATATCTACCCATGGAAGGGTGCAAGCGTTGGCATGGTCAAAGTTCATCATCCCACAAATGTCGTGCGTATTGACCTCAAGTCAATGGAGTATCACATCGCTCCCACTAACCGAAACACCCGTAGACACATATACTGGGAATACATCAAACGATTTCTCAGATGGGTATACGAATACCCTCTAAGGTATTTGTACATCCATCATGAGATACCTAGTATCTCATAGTAAGTGAGATCTTACTACACTCTCTAAGAGTATGATGCAGATCGCACACCAATCTCAATTGCATCATCAATATCCCATTCTTGATGATCCTTGATCGGGGCCAGTTGAGAATCATGCTTAAGTCATTTGAGTTCTCACTACCTCAATGACAACAATGACTCATGGGAACACTTGCATGAATAAATACAAACAATCAAACATAATATTAAAATAAGTGTATTGCAATACATTAATATTAAATGAAATACAATATTAAATCAAACTGAATTTCATCGAGTATTATGTCCTTACAATAGATTGTCTCTAGGACACTAACACTAACATGTGGTTCTTCTTTAACAACCACATGGTTCTCAAGAACTACCTTGCTCCCACATGAGTTCGAAATGTCCAACTCAACAACCTGAATCTCAGAACTAATTGCTTTAGAAGTACCTAACATGTCTTAGTACAATATCTGCTCATTAAATACGACATCTTTCTTGACTACGAATTATCTTTCCATTCTGCTCATCCCAAAATCGATAACCAAGTTCATCACCAACATATCTAATAAACATACGTTTAACAGATTTAGGATTTAATTTACTTCTGCTAGCAACATCAATATGAACATAAGAAAAACACCCAAATACTCAAAGAAAAAACATATTTATCACTTTATCAGTCTAGACCTCCTGTGGTATGCAACTTTCCAAGGGAGTTAAGGGTTCTCTGTTTATCACGTAAGTCGTAGTGTTAATTGTATCTACCCAAAACATCTTTGGTAGCCCACACTTCATTCTTATGATTCTAGCAGACTAGCACATTCACATAATGTTCTGTTCATACGTTCCGCAACACCATTTTGCTGGGTGGTTTCTCTCATAGTTTTCTCGGTACGAATTCCATTTCTGTACAAAATTCTTAGAACTCACGAAGCTCGTATTCTCCACCATTAATAAATCTCAAATACTTCACTTTGAGACCCGTCTCAGTTTCTACAGAGCCTTCCACTTCCTGAAATCATTAAACGCATCAGACTTATTTTTCAGAAAATAAACTCATATCTTCTTTGTACAATCATCAATGAAAGTCATGTAATATGATGCTCCACCAAGAGATGTCACCGGTACTAGACCCCACTACTTCTGCTTCTTCAAGGTTCTTCATTTTTTCAAAAAATTCACCATTTTTGTTTTCGAAATACCAAATCCTCACATAACCCGATGTCAACTATCTTGAGGTCCGACAACTTACCCTTTGAACACATCACTTTCATCTCCTTCTCACTTATGTGGCCAAGAAGACAATGCCACAAATCTGCATTATTATTTACACCTGCAAGAGCAATGCTATCCTGGGTGTTGCCTATCATATACACTGTTCCCTCCTTATAGCCTTGAGCCACCACCATAGCTCCTTTGGATATTTTCCACGTATTACAAAAAAAAGTCACAACATAACCTTCATCATCAAGCTGCCCCATGGAAAGTAAATTTATCTTAAATCTAGAAATATGTCTCACATTTCGTAACTGCAAAACAGTTCCATTTGGCACCTTTATCTGAACATCCCCCTTCCCCACGATTTCTAGAGGCTCATCATCATTAAGATAAATCTTCCCAAAATCTCTAGAAGTGTAGCGTTCAATTATGTCAGCCCAGTTGTACGTGATAAACTGTCATGTCATTATGCATTAAAACAACATACAATAGCTCATCGGATCAACAGGACACTAAGTCGGATGATCTTAGTTTGAAACTGAATTGATTCCATAAAAAGGATTTTCTACACGAGTTAAAGCTTCCACACATCAACTAATCTGATAGGCGTCCAATTGGCAAGCTTTTAAGCAGTCCGTATTTTGAATATCAAACTAGACTGATTTCACACGCACTCACTTAGCATTAGTTGACGTGACTGATCTAGTCACTGAACTCACGCTAAGTACACGACAAGTTTTGAAAGTCTATTCACCTCTCGCTTCTAGACTTTCACCACACTGAACTCATTCGAGACCTACATTCCCGCTACTGCATCAATTTTCTCCCAAATATTATAGCAAAGTAAATAGTGCCGACAACAACAAGAATTCAAAGGCTAATTAAAAAGTGAGAGGAGTACGTGGTATAAAAGGGCTTGATCTTCGGTGACAGTAAATCCTTAAGATTGTTGAAAATTTTAGAAAACTCCAAAGATCAAAAAAAAATTATTGACAGATAAACAATACTACAAATAACCAAAAATTGCATTTTCTTTAAGGATTTAATCTTGACAATCTACCAAAATTCAATAAATCTTCTAGGATAAACCTATGATCAAGAGCAATAAAATAATACAAACCCAGCAAGAAAGAATGGAAAGAAGAAAGATGATATGTGAAAAACCCAATCTCTCACTTCTCGGTACGTGATATATATATAATCTGTGAACCAAGTCTTTATTTTCAAAGTCGTTTACAGAACGTAAGACACGACGTACTAAGCGAGGATAAGTCCGAAACAAACCAAAATAATAGGGATCGATCATGGGATGATGATAATTTGACATAATATATTTTAAAAAAATATATGAGGGGAAAAAATTATTTTGGTAAATAAGATAATCTCCAACAACAACAAAAACACTAATAAAATATTCTATAAATTATTTTGAAATACTTAAATAATTTACAACACTTATCGGGTAGGATTTCGTCGTCAGGTTGTGTCACGAGAGTTTGTCTTACATCTAATATTAACCTACTTTAATATTTATAATTTAAATTTAATGCAAGCTTTATAATATTTATTAGCGGATAATTGACATAACCAGTGTGTGTAGTGATATGATAAAAGTTCATAGTACACAATGATATATAGGGAACATAAAATTGATAGCAGGCGCATGTATCCTTACCATTATGCAGAAGTCGATCGAGAATGTCTTCATTTAATTTGTCATATATTCACAGGTAATATCAACAATTAATGTTTTCTTTTATCAAAAAATATCAACAATTAATGTGACTATTGGTAGCTAACATTGCGTCTATATAATGATGTTGGAGTATTAATTTAATAGTGTTATATATATGTCATAATCCTAATTTTAGAGATAAAAATATATAATAATATCTCTAAGATTTGAAATTATTTTTTTCTTTTTTTCAAGATTTGAGATTATATTTTCCTTATTCTCATATTTGAGAATATATTTTTCTTGCTCAGTCGTTAATCTCTTATAAATAGGAGAATCAAAATAGAGTTTCAGTAGGTTAAAATTCAGATGAAATAATTCACTAATGACCTCATTGCCTCCCTACTAAGTACTACTCCAAGTTGTAGGTTAAATTCTAGATACTACCAAATTCACCAAATTGTAGGTTAAATTCTAGATTTGGTGGAATAAGTACTATAAAAATCGAACTAAGCCACCTGGCCACTTATAGGAGTTATAAGGTGGATTGGTGATTTCGTGGAGTATTTGGGTGCTTGGTGTACTAACTACTACTAACAAGTAACTATGTTAATTCGATCAAAAAAAAAAAGTACTATAAAAATCTAGAATAAATCGCTGAGATTCTGGTTCTATATGTGTATTTGTAGGTGATTATTTTTTTGGTTTACAATGCAATTAACATTGTTCTATTGCGTCTACATATAATGATGCAATTAACCTTGTTTTCTTTTTATTTTTATATGAAGTCATTTGTAATTACGACGAAGGTAAGTAATTTATTCATTGTCACATATATGCTAAACAAAAAAACATGGGGAAAATCGTATATGCTAATTGTGCAATACATTCAGGGGATCAAAGTCCCATTTTGATCACCATGTTTTATCTTTTGATCAATTTTTCCGTCTTTATTCTTATCTAAATACTGCAACAGAAGCACGGTTACAAGCGCGCTTACAAACATTGGAATTGGACCAAAAATCCATAGCAGCAAATTAGTGGCAAAATAGAGTGATCTCACCCCAACTACCCAATAATTACTTCCTTTTATCACTACATTATCCGCAAACACCTCAGAGTTAGGCATACTTATGAGAAAATTGGCATGAATGAAGCACCTCGTCGTTTGAACAAAACAAGCGAACGCGAGCATGAAACTCGAAAGAAGAGCTATATACTTGATGTAAACAATGGTCGGACTAGCATTCCCATAAACCCTTTTGGCTATAAAATCATTGTGGTATAACATTCCAATCAACACACCGATTAGAGAGCTGAGGGTAAGGGATATCGAAGCGAGTGCAGTAGCTGCAGATAAATTGCTCCCAATCACTGTGTGCGCTTGCCCTCTATCATCTGATTTTCGCTGTATGCATGAAAATTTTAGTTTGATTTAATTACATTTTACTAACAAACACAAATTCTTCATCTATTAACGATTGCAAACAAGTTTTACGGTGCATCCGCTTTGTATTTTATTTGTTTTTTTTAACAGTATTTGTTGTTTCATTAAAAGATATTAGTTTGATAGTAATAATTGTTTCATTTAAAGGTATTAGTTGTTTCATTAAAATGTATTAATTGTTTCATTAAAAGGTATTGGTTGTTCCATTAAAAGGTATTAGTTCTTTCATTAAAAGAGAGTACTTGTTCCATTAAAAGGTATTAATTGTTTCATTGAAAGAAGTATTAGTTGCAAAACAGGTGCACTGTAAAACTGGTTTACACAAGACCAACGAATCAACATGTATTACTTACTTCTGAAAAACACCATATGTAACGATGAATATATGCAATGGTGGAGCCAAGATCAAAATATTTGATGTGCTGAAATAAATACGGTACAAAATAAAAAGTACCAATTTATTTTTTTTATTTACATAAATTGCACCCTACGATTTTTGAAATGTGCAATACAACATAAATAAGACAAATATTGACCAAATTCATGGGTCAAGAAAGGGCGGGGTCGGGCGCGAAAGTGTATGGGCATGGGTTGTGGGTCAGGCTTATATGGGAGGACGCATATATATTTATAGAAGGATATTTTCATCGAATATATGTTGTAGCCCAGTGGTTTAGACATGTTGTTAATGTATGTGGTCAATTCCTATTGAGCACATAATTGTTAAATTATTTTTTTATGTGTTACTACATGAAAAAAAATGTGATACTTATAGAAACGAAATGTGTTACTACGTGAAATAAAAATTACATTATCATTTTTTTTAAAAGCACATTATCATATGGTAACACATTGTTGTTCATATGGTAACACATAAATATTCATTTAGTATCACAACGACATGTGTACAGTGTTACATGTTACTAAGAAAACATGTGTTACTACATGAACAAAAAGTGTTACCATATGAAGAAAAACATGTTACCACATAAACAAAACCAGTACAAGCGCGAAAAGAAATTCTGAGTCCAAAATTACAGATTTAAAGATCAACTTGATGTGTTACTACATGACAAAAAAATTATTACCCTATGAACAAAAGAGTGTTACTACAAGAACAAAAATCAGTACAAGCGCGAAAAAAATCTATCACTCGAAAATTACATATAAAAGAACAACTTGAGAATAGTGCAGAAGGATCTGAAAAATTATATCACAAAATTTTGAGGAAAAAGAATGAAAGGACCTGTAAATTTACGAGATGAGAAAAAGAGAAAAAGAAGAATAAGAAAAGAGAAGGAAAAACCTAGAAAACTTACCGCTCACCACTGTAAAATCTGGTAGGAAGAAGTATTTGGAAGCGCTGCGAGCAAGAAAACCCTACGCGATGCGAGGAAGAAGAATCCGGATCCACGCTGCTGTCTGACCCGTGAGATAAAAAAAGTTCAATTAAACTATAATTGCACATATCACTTATATGCAATATTGCATACAAGTTTTTGCGAAGTTTAATAACTTTGTTTTACAATAATGCGCAAAAAAAAAAAAAAAAAAAAGCTTTGTTTTACAATAAATAAGTAAAATGGGTATGACTAGTATGTAGCAGGAAATGTAGAAGGAGAAGCCAAAATAATATAAACTCAACAAGAAGAGAATGGGAGGATGATAATTTTCATTCAAACAAAAAAAAAATACATATAGGTTGAATGTTAAATTTGTAGTTAAAGTCACATAAATAATAACGTAAGAGAAAGCAGAGTTATTATTTAACATATTTCAAAACTTATCTGCACGAAAGTTTTTAAACATGGATTGAGTATTATTAATTAATCTATATACATAAAAGCAGAAATCACCACAAATTTAGAAATCATTGAATTTTCACGCCAAAAATTATTGTTAAATTGGGAGACGAATCTTTGAAAAAAATATTAACAAATCTTTGTGATAATTTCAAATATTGAATTTGAGAAAAAATCTTTAGTTTAATTAAATTAAATTTTTAAAGATCTAGTCCATATTGTGAGGTCCCCCTCAATTTGTTCTCTCGTTCCCCCTCAACTTGTTATCTGTAAATCAGCTTCAACAACACAAGTTGATAATGTTTTGGCATAATTCATCAAAACTAAAATATCCCAACAATTTCCCCCTTTTTGATAATGATGCCAAAACATTTAAAATATATGCATTTACAGAGATCGGGTTTTAGTTTTAAAAAGATTAGTTCAGGTGGTCACTTTGAAAACTGGTGACCTTTTGAACTACCCGCTCTGATACCACTGTGAGGTCCCCCTCAATTTGTTTTCTCGTTCCCCCTCAACTTGTTATCTGTAAATCAGCTTCAACAACACAAGTTGATAATGTTTTGACATAATTCATCAAAACTAAAATATCCCAACACATATTTATAATATTTATAAAGATCATATACACCTCATCTATTACACTTTCACACCCATATATATTCTGCTAAAATTTATATTTATAAAAATCATATATTCACCTCATGCCCATATATATTCAGCATATTTACGCCTAGGATTTCATTCTTCTTCCTTTGGGTTTGTTTGTTAATTTCGATTTGGTCGTCGGTCAATGTTTTCCCATTCCAAACACCGCTTGATGGAATAGTTTTTTTATTTGGATAAAAAATAAGATGGATTTTTTTAATGGGTGGTATATATAGTTTTGTTATGTATATTGAATTTTTGGTAAATAATTTTACATTCAAATTTATTTTATTTTGTATATTACAGGGAGTATTGAGATAAGTTGTTAATTGGATATGAGAGTTTTGATTTGGTTATGAATGAGTTTCTAATTTTCTATTCTTAGCGATTCTTTTAATTTAATTAATTTGTTAATTTTATTTTATTTTGAATATTGCCGAAAGTCATGAGGTAAATAATTTAACTTTTAGATTGATTATGAATGTTTATTGCAGTTGTGTGATTAAATTAATAATTTTGTTTTGTATGTTAATCTGATTTAGTTTTTTTGGTGGTTTATATTTTGCAGATTTATGGCATATATAATTCCACAATTGTTAGGTATGCTATAATTCCACAATTGTTAGGTATGCTTTTTATTTGCTCATTTTTTAAAAAAAAAAAAAAATTGTACTGATTTATGGCCTGTATAATTAAGCAATCGTTAATTATGTTTTAATTATTTTGTTTTGTATGTTAATATAATTTTATTTTGTATATTGTAGGAAGTATTGAGGTAAGTAATTTGAATTCTGAAATGATTTTGTTTTGTACATTTGAAGAATTTGTAAATCTAATTTTATTTTTTATATTGCAGGGAGTATTGTAGTTGTTGGGAGATGAATTTAATAAAGAAGTTTTGATTATATCCCAAAAACCCTGAGTATGACATGTTCAGGATAATCTTGATAGATCGAAATTTAGTTTCAAAGATAGATTGTTCAGGAAGTTATCTGCACCATGTATAGTCAGCAGATATAGATCATGTTAGATTTTGAAGACACTGAAGACTTAGTAAATGTAAATCAAGACATCAAGACTCAAGATGTCATCAAGACACAAGATATGTCATCAAGACACTCAAGACTCAAGAAATAATCAAGACTCAAGATGTCATCAAGACATCAAGACTCGAAGAAGTTGCTAAAGACAATGAAGACTCAGTAAGTTGCTGAAGACACTGGAGACTCAGTATGTCACTGAAGACACTGAAGACTCAGTATGTCACTGAAGACATTGAAGACTCAGTATGTCACTGAAGACACTAAAGACTCAGAAGACACTAAAGACCCAAGAGGTTATCAAGACTCAAGAAGATATCTTTAATACTCAAGATAACCTGAATGTTCAGAGGTACTGAATATAATCTATCTGAAGACTACAAAAATTGAAAAAAACGCAAATATTCAGAAAAGTAGATATTGCCCAAAACATTCATATGCATATAAAAGGAACTAAGTCTAAGTGTTGTTTAAGGTTGTCTCATTCAGAGAGATTGACCAAAAAGAGCCGTTTTGTTTGTCTACATTCACTGAAGACAAGAACCAATCAGAGGAAGACAACACTGTACTTTACTGACACTGAAAGCGACAGGACCCTAAATCATTTCAGTAGTACTAAGTTCCAGACTGCAAAAATTGGTGATTGGCTACATGACTACATATTTCCTAAAACATGCAAGAGAGTGTTCAAACCTTAAATATAGTCGTTCATCAAACACCAGAAGAGGAAACTCATAAAGCTATCTCTTCCAACGAATAGTTTTCAAAGAGTGACCTTGGTGAAGTTACATTGAGAGGTTACGGGAAATTTCAAAGCAACTCAAGAGCTCATTCGTATTATTGCAAATTGAAGCACTCGAAAAACCCTAAAATTTCCCAAGTGTTTCACATTGGAGAGAGCTCACTATTCTAAGCCTAGAGTGATAGATATATCTAAAGCTTAGAAGAGATATCATAGCCTTTGCATTAGTTCTTATTGTAAAGGATATCTCACCCTAGTTGGAAACCAACCCAAAACCCAAACCCTTTGTTAAGGTAGTTTGTGTGTGTTTTGTTGGTGAGTTAGAGTTGCAAAGAGTTAGTAAGCTACAGTGAGTTAGCCAGAAAACTTTAGAGAAGAAGTTAGTAAGCTACTTGTGGTAGTCTGAACACTTGTGTGTGTTTGTGTAAGTAAGCTGCAGTGAGTCAGCCAGAAAACTCAAGGTAGAAAAGTGAGTAAGCTACAGTGAGTTAGCCAGAAAGCTTTAGGAAGTGGTTAAGGAATTTCTCTGAAGATCAGAGAGAGTGGACGTAGGAGCTTGAGTCTTTGAACAACTATAGTTGCTGTGTTGTTTTGCTTTCTGTACTGCATTATTATCTGTTACATGTTTTTCACTGAAAGCATAGTTCACTGATATTCAGTTGGAACCAATCCACTAAACTTGCATCAAATTGATCACAACCTTAATCACTGTTTTATTGAAGGGAATATTTTCAGCAAAGCTAAAACGAGTATAAACTTAGGGCCAACCATTCCGCACACTTGAGTAGCTAGAACAGATAGTTACCTAGCCGAACTAACTCTACTGAGCGTTCAGTAAGATAATTATCTGACCCAAGGGCCTCAGGATCTCTGATAAACTCAGGCTCAGTTGGGCTAATCTGAAGCTTCTGAAAGCAGCCCAGGATCATTGTCTCTATAGACTTTGACTCAGGGTAATCCGTGCTTCTCAGGGCAAAATCATCAGGATAACCTGACCCATTTGACCTCAGTGAAAGAAAAGTTTTAAAAATCACTGAACACGTGTATTCCCCCCCCATACACGTGTGGGACTCATTAGCACCGGGACCAACAAGTGGTGTATTCCCCCCCCATACACGTGTGAGACTCGTTAGCACCGGGACCAACAAGTGGTATCAGAGCAGTAGTTCATTTTGACCACTTGCTTTGGTAGCCATAATCTTTTTGCTGAAAGACTTTGGTGGTCTACTGAATAGATCTGTTTGCTGATATCTTACAAGGCTCAGTCATCATGCCTTCTAAGAAACTTCCTATGTTCTATGTTGAGAGCTATGACCTATGGAGATTGAGAATGAAGGCTCATCTGTATTCAAAACATGAAAGAATGTGGAGAGTGGTTTCTGAAGGACCATTCAAATTTACTGTTGTGAATCCTAGAATCACTGATACTGAGAGGAATGATCTCAGAGATGGATTTCCAAAACCTGATGATCAACTTACCCCTGATGAGAGAAAGTTAGTCAATCTGGACTACATTGCTAAAGATACTTTGTATAGCACTATTGATGATGGTGTTATGGGGATGATTTCTCACTGTGAAACTGCAAAAGAAATATGGGACACACTTGCTGTTATGTGTCAGGCACAGATCATATTAAGGAAAACAAACTTTCTGTTGCTATTGGAAAGTTTGATAACTTTGAAATGGAAGATAGTGAATCCATTGACAAACTTGAGGTCAGATTCACTAGCATCATGAATGATCTGAGTGCTCTTGGGAAAAGATACCCACAGAGAGAAGTGGCACTAAAATTTCTTAGAGGATTATCTAAGAAATGGGATATACATGTTGTGGTGATTGAAAACACCAAAAATATTGATTCCATGCCATATCAACAAGTTTTCTCTGAACTGAAAGCTTATGAGTTTGTGATTGACAAGAAAACTAAGAAATCTGACAGCAAAGATGATTCTTCATCTAGCAAGAATGTGGCTTTCTAAGCCAAAGAGAAATCCTGTAAGTCTAGAGAGTATGAGAACTCACTTGTCAAAAATCAGAATGAGCTGGAGGATAAGCTAGTACTGATGACAAGGAGGTTTGAAAGACTCAATAGCAGATATGGGAAATATAAGAAATATTACAGGAATCACAGTATAAGAGAGACTCGTGTCGAGGACGATATACCGAGAAAAAGGAAGGACCGAAGTCAAGGATCCTCATCCAAGAAGAAGGACTCCAAGACCAAGGAGGAAAGTGATCAGGATGATGATACCAACAGATGCTACAACTGTCAGAAGAAAGGTAACTTTCAATATGACCGCCCGAGAAATGAAAAGAAAGAAAGAAAGGAGAGACAAGCTAAGAGAGACAGGAAGATCTCCAGCAAGAAAGTTATGATTGCAGAAGAGGAAGAACATTCTGAAGAAGGTTCCAGTTCCTCAGATGAAATTTTCTCAGACAGTGACAGTGATGATGTCTGTCTTATGGCTATGGAGGAGGTAAATTCTTCTATATATATTGTTGCTCCTACACAAGCACATGAGTTCTCAAGTTCAACTATAAACAGTAACTTTGACCTGATGGATTCGTTTGAGAATCTTATGAAGGACTATTCGTATTACAAGAACTACTCACTAAAACTCAAGAGCGAACAAAGGAACCGATCACGAGAATCAAGTGGAAAGACTCTAAAAATGCTGAGATCACTTCTCAATTGATGGGAACTACTGATGAACTGGATGTTCTAAAAATAGAACTCTCAGAAAAAAAGAAGGTGATAGAGATCCTGAATGGAAAATTAGAGAAATCCACTAAAGAGATTCAGCTTATTTCAATGGCCTCTTTGAGAAGCATGAAACTCTAAAGAAACGTGAGGATAGTGCGCAGAGAAAGTTAGCTCTATTGAATTCTGCATCTAAAGTGATAGATGAAATTCAGAGTTATCAAAGACCTGCAACTATTAAAGCTGGATTGGGATACATTCCAGGGGGAACCTCACAAGGTCTTCTGAATGCTGCTTCTAGTAGCACCAAGACTATCTTTGTTAAACCAGTGGCATCTAATCTTCTTACTGAAGAACTGCCCAGAGTTTTAGACAAGGGTAAAGGACCTATGGTTTCAGAAAAACTGAAGGTTCAGGGAAGAAAGCCCAGACCTCAGGAAAAGGCTAGAAAACCTGAACACTCAGTAGGAAATTTTCAGGCCAGTACTTCAAAGCCTCAGGCTAAGAATACCAACCTAAAGAGATCTGCACTGAACCATCAGAGGAATTTTCAGAAGAGAAACACTCAGCAGAGATATTCTCAACTGCAAAGACCAAGTCCTCAGATTACTGAAAGATCCCAATTTCATTACAGGCAACCCAAACCCCACTTGCCTAAGGGTAAAGGTTTCCTGAACCCAAGTCAGCAGAGACAGAGACCAGCTGCACCAAAGCTAAGGCACTTGAACAAAAGGCCTGAACCCCAGAAGAACTCTAATCTAAAGTAATTAGAGTTGTTAGGCAGATTTGGGTTCCAAAAGGTACAGCTAACCTGGTAGGACCCTACACCAAATGGGTACCTAAGAACTGATCTATTTTTCTGGTGAAGGAAAAGGGCATTGAGCTGAATGAAAACAACATAGCATTGATGAGTGGAAATGAATTAGCTCCTGCTGTATGGTATCTGGACAGTGGATGTTCAAGACATATGACAGGATATAAGCAACTAATCACTGACTATGTTGAGTAAAAAGGCCCTCAGATCACATTTGGAGACAATTCCAAAGGACAAACTGAAGGATATGGAACTCTTGAAGTTGACTCTGTTCATATCCATGGTGTTTCATATATGTCTGGTTTAAAGCATAACTTGCTTTCTATCAGTCAATTCTGTGACAAAGGATTCAGTGTTGAGTTCTCAAAGAACTTATGTTATGTAAAAGACAATACTTCACATAAAATTTTACTGACTGGTACTAGAAAAGGAAATGTGTATCTTGTTGATTGGAGTTCAACTCCTAAAGATACATGTTTGGTTGCAAAAAGTTCCACTGATACCAGTTGTTTGTGACACAAAAGAATGAATCACTTAAACTTCAAAACCCTGAACAAACTTGCAAGATTAGCACTTGTAAGGTGGTTACCCAATGAAGTGTTCAGTAAAGATCATGTATGTGATGCTTGTCAGAAAGGAAAACAAATCAGAGCATCTTTCAAAAGCAAAGTAGATGTTTCTACTGATAGAATACTACAACTGTTACATATGGATCTCTTTGGTCCAGTAACACCTGTGAGCACTAATGGCAGAAAATACACACTTGTGGTAGTTGATGATTACTTTAGATACACATGAGTCATATTCTTACTCAGTAAGAAAGAGACTCAGACAAAACTACCTGAACTACTGAAAAGAATCTGAGTGTGGTCAAAATCAGATCAGATAAAAGAACTGAGTTTATCAATCATATTATATCTGATTATTGTGCAACAAATGGAATAGCTCATGAAACATCACCGCAAAGGACCCCACAAATGTAATGGTGTTCTTTGAAAAAAGAAGAAATAGGACTCGAAAGAAGTTCGCAAGGACAATGATTGGCCAAGGCGATATTCCTAAGAGATTTTGGGTTTGGTTATCAACACTGCATGATACTCTCAAAACAGATCCATGCTGACCAAGAACCAAGGAAAAAACTCCATATGAGCTGTGGAATGAAAGGAAGCCTCTTGTTTCTTTCTTTCGTGTGTTTGGTTGCAAGTGTTTCATACACAATAATGGTAAAGATCAGTTGAAAACTTTTGATAGCAAAGCTGATGAAGGGATATTCTTAGGATATTCTCAAGTCAAGAAAAGCTTCAGAGTTTACAAATCAGAGGACTCTTATTGTGGAAGAAACACTTCATGTTGTTTTTGATAAATCTACTTGTGTTCAGAAGAAACAGGAACATGACTCAGGAGAACTGATTAAGAGAATCACCTGACTTAGCCTGAAAAAGAATGATAAAACAACCTCTCAACTCGAAAAAGAAGAAGTCGGTCACTTTCTATGAATGGAGTGAATCGGACTCGCACAAAGAAGTTCGTGATGGAAAAACTCGATGGTGAGACTCGGGATGAAAATTCTCCGCTGAAGGAAAGCCAACACACTGAAGCTGACCAATCTTAACATACACCAGTTCAGACTCATGTATGTAATGCCGATGAAGATGTGGTCACAGCTGAGGCAAACTCTGAATCTATCAACCAATGGGGAACAAATGTCTCTAACAATGTTCTGAATGGAATTTCCCCTGAGGAAGATGATTCTCTTTCTCCTTTTCTGTTGTTCCCTGAATTTAATGAATTACCTGAACCTAACATTTATGATGTTGAGGATACTACTGAAGGGGGAACATCCAGGAGAAAATGGTTGGATAGTCATCCTACAAGTCAGATTGTGGGTGAACTATCAGATGGTGTCAAAATAAGAAGGTTCCATGGAGAAAGTGCTTTTGTTCTCACCGCTTCCTATCCTAAAAAGAACCTCATCGAGATTGAAGAAGCTCTACAAGATTCATTTTGGATTACTGCTATGCAAGAAGAGCTGAATCAGTTCTCAAGGAATGAAGTTTGGGAGCTAGTGGATAGACCTAAGAGGCACAATGTGATTGGAACTAAGTGGGTGTTCAAGAATAAGAGAGATGAAAACAACAACATTGTGAGAAACAAGGCAAGGCTAGTTGCACAAGGTTATTCCCAAGAAGAAGGCTTGGATTATGATGAAACCTTTTGCACTGTTGCAAAGACTAGAAGCCATCGATTGTTTCTTTCATATGCTGCCCACATGAAATTCACAGTCTATCAGATGGATGTGAAAAGTGCATTTCTGAATGGTGTGCTTAAGGAAGAGGTTTATGTAGAACAACCTCCTGGTTTCAGACAGAATGACCAAGTTTACAGGCTCAGGAAAGCCTTGTATGGTCTTAAGCAAGCACCCCGAGCATGGTATGATACTCTTTCTCTGTTTCTTACTGACCATGGTTTTATCAAAGGAACTGTTGATAGGACTCTGTTCAGGATAGAAGATGGGAAAGACATCTTACTTGTTCGGATATATATGTAGATGACATCATATTTGGATCTCCAAATCATCAGCTGTGTGAAAAGTTTTCTACCCTGATGAAAGGAAAGTTTGAGATGTCAATGATGGGGGAGATGAATTTCTTTCTTGGACTTCAGGTGAAACAAACTAAGGAAGGAATTTTCATCAATCAAGCAAAATACACCAGAGATCTGATTGCAAAGTATGGTGTACAGAATTGCAATACAATTAGAATTCCTATGAATACTAACTACAAGATGGATCCTGATCCTGAAGGCAAATCAGTAAATCACACTGATTATAGAGGGATCATTGGATCACTGCTATATCTCACAACAAGTAGGCCTGATATAACATTTGTTGTTGGGATATGTGTAAGATACCAAGCTAATCCTAAGGCTAGTCACATGGAGGCTGCCAAAAAGATTCTGAAATATCTTAAAGGCACTGTGAATAGAGGATTATGGTATCCAGCTGATGATAACCTTGAATTAACTGGTTATTCAGATGTTGATTATGGAGGATGTAGAATTGACAGAAGTCTACCACGTGAACTTGTCAATTTCTTGGAAGTAAACCGATATCATGGTTTTCAAAGAAACAAACCTCGAGAGCAACCAAGATTTCATCAAGTTAATACATGGTTGCGGGAAGTCACAGTACGATTCTTTGGCTCGATAAACAATTGAGGGATTATAAGATTATAGCCAATGAAGTACCTATATTTTGTGATAATAATAGTGCAATTGCTATTACACAAAATCCTCAGATTGCGCACTGTATGTAAGCATGTTGATATCGCACATCACTTCATCGAGATCATGTTGAGAAGAAAGACATCGAATGGGAAAAATTCATACCGATAAATAGAGAGCCGATATCTTGACTAAACCTTTGGTCAATCAAGATTTCGTGAACTATCGATTGAATTAGGTATGTTGGATCCAGTGAATAAAGAAAATCAAAAATTGAAGGTTTTCAGATGCATGATGTTTTCTCAGGTTTTTATTGAAAAACTCAGGATAAAATTGAGAGTACTGAACACTGAGTCTTGGGAAACTCGGTTATCCTGAAGATCAGTACTCAGTATTATACTGATATTTTATCAAGGTCAAAACTCAGTAAGACTGATGGAGAAAATTAGTCTAAAGAAGTATTGACTCATGCAACACATTTATTGTCTAACTGAATCTCAGTAATCATTGGCAATAAATGACAAAACACCTGAAGAAATAATTGGGCGGGACCTTTGAAATCCACGAGGAAAGTCAATGGTTTGCAGGAACAGTAATTAAATGCATTATTCATTAATCACCAATAGGGATAAATTGGCGGCTTAGTATTTGCAAAATCGTTCTTTCATATACTCGTTTTAGTCGATTTTTAATCTCAAACCGTCGATTTCTTCTTCTACGCGATTTTCCATAAATCAAAATCCCATATCCATTGGAGAAATTTCTTTCAAAGCCCTATTCCAAAAATCCTTCATCTTCACAAACACTCTGCTTCTAAACCCTTGATTGCCCAGAATTTTTTACCTATATCAAAACCCTTCACCAGAAATTCTCCAAAAATGACACTTTCTGTATACGACAAACTCGCCATTTCCAATAAACCTTGGTACGAATATGTTGTTTCTCTAGAAAGCTCATCCAATGCAACTCACGAGGAGGAGGCATTGCATATGATTCGTTTGGCAAAGCTTACATGCCTGGTCGCGAATCAACCGAGGCCGAATATACGAAAGAGGTAATTGAGTTTATCTCTAATATGCAGTTAGATGATGAAAATTGCATAGAATCTCAGATTACAATCTTGCATTTGGAGCATGGTTTGAAATATGTGGATTTTGTTAGGGAATTATATATTATTCCTAAGAATCTAAATGCCATATATGAGTTAAGTGATAGAGGTGAAGACCCTACGGTATACATGATGGGTAGGGAACAATAATATTTGGATAAAATTACTGAGCATCCAGTAAAGTTTGAAGCTACTCTGAATAAGAGGCATTTGAAGCCTAAATATCGAGTATTGTTGGATATTGTAAGCAAATGCATCATGAGTAGATCTGGTAGTTTTGAACAGATAAGCACGCCTAAGTTAAGGCTAATGGCGATGATTGAAGATTCACCTTCCACGACATTCAATTGGTTGCACTATTTGATCAAGGTGGTGAGTGATCAAGCCAAACAAATTCAGAAGGTGAATGGCTCTGTAGTTATCAAAGGAAAGATTCTACATGCAACCAAGATTGCATTTATCTTGGAAACGTGCAGAGAAGAGGAGGACATCTTTGCCAATTCCACTTCCTTTCCAAAGTCAAAAATCATGTTCAAACCAACAAAGAAGACTTTGAGAGGAAAGAAAGAGAAAAACTCTGAGTCTCGGGAGGAGACTGCTGAAGAAGAAACTGATGAAGAAGCCAGACAAGCTAGGGGGAAAGCCCTGATGCAAATTAAAAGATAGAAAGGAGAGAAACTGAAGAAGAAAGCACTAGCTCCTCAGAAGCCTTGAAGGCTTCAATCTATTCTTTGAAGAAGGCCAAATGGAATCAAGAAACTCAACCTAAAGGCCAGCATGGGTTGAAATCTCCACTTCAGGTTCTTGCTCAGGTAGTGACAAATGTGCAGGAGTAAGAAACTGAGGAACGGGGTTTTTCTGAGGTACTCGAAACCTCTCTGAGCTCAGATAAAATCTCTCAGGAAATCTTCAAGGGACCTCGGATCCCTCATCGAAGAAAGACTGCTCGGACTCCGGATCGATCCCCAACCTCGTGAATTGGCGAACTTGGATGCGCTTCAATGAACCATTTCTATATCCATCAACTCTAGAACTCATACACTCTGAATCCATCGCTCCGGCCAAGATTGAAGAGGAGAAGCCGAAGAGACTGAATGGCAAAGCAAGGGAGAACGGTTCATCTTAGACAGATACCCTGAGCTGAATGCCTATCCTGACCTTCAGGATATGTTCTTCAGGATCAGAAACACAGTGTATATTCTGAATCAAACACTCCGGAGATCTTGAACATTACTTCATCACAGAGGAGAAGAGTGGTGGAATGCAGAGAGAAAATGCCCCGACCAAATTTTCGTGTTTCGAAAAAAACAAGCTAGTTAAAAAAAAAGCTCTATGAAGGAGTTGATGCTTCCAGCTCCCATGATCAAAATAAAGATAAGGATAAGGGAGATGATGCAGAAAAGAAATCTGAGAAGGAGAAGGAACCTCATATAGATACTGAGAAAGAGAAAGAAACTGAGAGTCAGATGGGGACAGATACTGATGTTGAACCAACTGATATCAGGCAACCTCAGACTGAAGTTAGCATTCTTCGTGCCCTTTTAATTTGTTATACATTATCTTTCAAGTTATCAAGTACCTAGCTTTTAAATCGATGTTTATGATATGTAGACTGAGGCTCAGTTGGAGCACCCAGCTCAGTTGGAAAATGTTTTACAAACTCCAGTGGTTGATTTCACACCAATCCTGGATGAGTTAAAGAAGATAAAGCCAAGGATGGAAGAGATACTGGCAGGTCAATCTCAAAAGCTTGAGAATCTAAGCTCTTCATTAAGCATGCTACAAACAATTCTCACAGACAAGATGACTCAGATGGAGTTAGTTACGTCCGCTCAAAATCGAAAAATGGAGAACTTTGAGTTCATCATCTGATACGCTTCAAACAACTCTATCAAGTAAATTAGCTACATTAGATGGAAAGATTGATGGATTACATACAGAGCTTAATGCCAACATGAAGCAGATGTATCAAGAAAGAAATGCCTATCTTGAAGCCAAGCTGATTGAGAAGAATGATCTGATGATCAAAAACAAATTGTTGAGGAAATGGGCTCTCTGCTTTCATGACCAAGATGACAAGAGATGATATATGATGTCTTCTCAAAAAAATTGCTCCTCTTTCGGGATGAGTTCTCAATGGCCAAGAATTACATGATAAGGCTAGAAGATGAGCATAATCAGTTGGTAGGAGAAGTGTGCAGTATGAGTAAGGAGCAATACTATATGGATACTGCACTGACTCAACTACTCCCAAGGTATGGTGTCAAAAAGGGAAAAGGCCTGGTGGCAAATTAAGTGGGTTGTTGGCACAAACCTTGGAGAGAAAGGCTAAAAAAAAAGAAGTCAAGGAAAGAAAATTGTTGATGCCTTAAGAGAAATTGAAGCCACTGAGAAACTAAAGTTCAAAGAAGCTGAGAAACCTATCTTCACTCAAACATCTGAGCAAACCATTCAGGAAGTAATTTCTGAGAAATTGAGTGATAGAAGGATGGTTGGAACAAGCAAGGCGTAAAGAAGAACAAGCCGACGAAAAAGAGAAAAAAAGAAATGCCTTTGTTGAAACTGAAAAGAAGAAAAGAGCAAAGGTAGCTAAACCTACTCAGAGGAAGCTGATTATGGATTTTGAAGAATCGGATGAAGGACTAGAAAAGGAAACTGAAGATCAACCAGAGACTTTTGATATCAAGAAGACTCAAGGCCCTCAGAGATTGAAAAAAGGAAAAAAAAAATTGTTGCTTCAAGATTCGGTGCTCCTCCGATCGAAAAGAAGAAAGAAGAAGAAACGAAAAAAGAGAGGTGGATTCAAAAAGTTTCTAAGCAAAAAGAGAGGTACAGAAAAGACTCGGAGTGGGCCGCACATTGACAAGTGGATGCCTATATAGTTCAATGATGCATGGGAAGAGATCAAGAGAACCTTCTGGTTCTATTATGAGATTCTGAGAGAATTGAGGGGGAGCAAAATTCGGATAAAAATGAAGCCTTTATTGAGTACTTCATCGACATTCTATCTCTAAGTACCGCAAAGTTGGATCAACTTGGCGGATGAAGGAAACACTCGATAGTAGCTCTGGTCCATACATGTACCCAAATTCCTAGGTTTGAGAATGGCTATGTAAATGAGGCACTCATTTCTCGAAAAATAGCCCAAAGATGCCATCCAAATTAGGCCTAACAGAAACAACCCTGAAATCATCAAGGCAAGAGATGAACTGAAGAAGAGAAACTACGGGATGTTCAACCTGGAAGTGCCAGAGGATGAAGTGGAAGAAAGATCAAGACTTTGTACTTGCTTTTTTTTTTCATTGTAATCTGTAACTCGATCCTACATCAATGAAAATTTTATCTTTATGCTCAAAGATAATATCTCATTATCTTTTACATGTCTTGATATGCCGATTGTTAAAGAACTTGATTGAGAAATACCATTTTGGTTGTAATAGATAAACCAAACCCGAGGATAGGTTAGGTTTTCTTAAATGTAACAAGATGGTTTTGGCATCATCAAAAAAGGAAATTGTTGGGAGATGAATTTAATGAAGAAGTTTTGATTAGATCCCAAAAACCCCGAGTATGACATGTTCAGATAATCTTGATAGATCGAGTCGGGTTTTAGATATATTGTTCAGAAGTTATCTGCACCATGTATAGTCGTGAGATATAGATCAAAGTTAGATTTTGAAGACATCAAGACCAAGTAAATAATCAAGACATCAAGACTCAAGATTTCATCAAGACACTCAAGAGTCGAGAAATAATCAAGACATCAAGAGTCAAGATATCATCAAGACATCAAGACTCGATGAAGTTCTTAAAGACAATGAAGACTCGATGTTGTCAAGACATTGAGACTCAAAGATGTCATCAAGACATCAAGACTCAAAGATGTCATCAAGACATTGAAGACTCAAGATGTCATCAAGACATCAAGACTCGAAGACTCGAAGATCAAGACCCAAAGAGTTATCAAGACTTCGGTAAAGATATTGAATACTCAAGATAACCTCAATGTTCGTTAGGCATCAATATAATCTATCCAAGACTACATAAACCGAGAAAAACACAAATATTCGTAAAAGTAGATATTGTCCAAAACATTCATATATGGACAAAAGGAACTAAGTCTAAATGTTGTTTAAGGTTGTCTCATTCTGAGAGATTGACCAAAAAGAGCCGTTTTGTTTGTCTACATTCACTGAAGACAAGAACCAATCAGAGGAAGACAACATTTTCCTTAATGACACCGAAAAGCGGACAGACCCCTGAATCATGTCGAGAGTACTAAGTTTCGCATCGCAAAAATTGGTGATTGGCTACATGACTGCATATTTCCTAAAATATGCAAGGAAGTGTTCAAACCTTAAATATAGCCGTTCATCAAACACCAGAATAGGAAACTCATAAAGCTATCTCTTCCAACGGATAGTTTTCAAAGAGTTACCTTGATGAAGTTGCCTATAAATAACAGTGACCCTTTACATTGAGAGGTTACGGGAAATTTCAAAGCAACTCAAGAGCTCATTCGTATTATTGCAAATTGAAGCACTAAAAAAACCCTAGAATTTCCCAAGTGTTTCACATTGGAGAGAGCTCACTATTCTAAGCCTAGAGTGATACATATATCCAAAGTTTAGAAGATATATCCTAGCCTTTTCATTAGTTCTTATTGTAAAGGATATCTCACCCTAGTTGAAAACCAACCCAAAACCCAAACCCTTTGTTAAGGTAGTTTGTGTGTGTTTTGTTGGTGAGTTAGAGTTGTAAAGAGTTAGTAAGCTACAGTGAGTTAGCCAGAAAACTCTAGAGAAGAAGTTAGTAAGCTACCTGTGGTAGTCTGAACACTTGTGTGTGTTTGAGTAAGTAAGCTGCAGTGAGTCAGCCAGAAAACTCAAGGTAGAAAAGTGTGTAAGCTACAGTGAGTTAGCCAGAAAACTTTAGGAAGTGGTTAAGGAATTTCTCCAAGATCGAGAGAGAGTGGACGAGGAGTTTGAGTCTCGAACCACTATAATTGTTTGTGTTGCTTTGCTTTACATCTTCGCATTATTATATGTTGCATGTTTTTCAATTGAAAAGCATAGTTCACTAATATTCGGATTGGAACCAATCTCTCGAACTTGCATCAAATTGATCACAAAATTTAATCAACTTTTTTTATTGAAGGGAAGATTTTCAAGAAAAGCTAAAACGAGTATAAACTTAGGGCCAACCATTCCAAGACACTTGAGTAGCTAGAAACGAGATAGTTATCAAACCGAACTAACTCTCTTGAGGGTTCAAGAAGAAAATTATCTTGATCCAAGCGCCTCGATCTCTCGATAAACTCGAGCTCGGTTGGGCTAATCAAAAGCCGAAAGTAGCTCGGATCATTGTCTCGATGAGACTTTGACTCGGGGCAATTCGTGCTTCTCGGGGCAAAATCATCGTGATAACTCCGACCCATCCGACCTCGAAGGAAAGAAAAGTTTTAAAAATCACTGAACACGTGTATTCCCCCATACACGTGTGAGACTCGTTAGCACCGGGACCAATAGTAGTTAAATAATTTGAGTTTTGAATTAATTATAAATACTTATTGTAATTATATAATAATTTTTTTTTATTTGTATCGTCTTTTTTGGTGTTTTATATTTTTCAGATTTATGGCCTGTATAATTCCACAATTGTTAGGCATGCTTTTTATTTGCTCATTTTACTTTTGTTTTTATTTATTTTAGTTTTGTACTAATTTATGGCCTGAATAATTCCGCAATCGTTAAGTATGTTTTTTATTTGCTCCTTTCACTTTTGTTTTTATCTATTTAATCTTATTTACTGCTTTTAATGGTGATACAAATATGTACAATTTAAGATATTTATATTGATTTGATCATCTATATATGTTTTGCTATGGTTTGTCTTCATTGCCTATGCACATGTACATGTATAGATTCTTATACTTCCTCCTATGTACATGTATAAATTCTTATACTTCGTCCTGCTCTTCTACCGATTTAGGCAATGGTGATATATTCTTCAATTTTTTATATGTGTTCTTTCATTCTTCTTTTGAAGTTTTTTTTTTTTTTTGGTTCTTTCAAAATATATTTGTACATTGCAAGTGTATTTTTTTTTTCGAACCCTGCAAGTGGATTTTTTGAAATTTTTTTAAAGAACGTAAATATATCAATTTATAATGTGTTTTTCTTTTTCTTTTTTATAAATTCTATACTTTTCTTTATATTTAAAATGTAAATCTCAATTTATAGTTTATTCTTCTTTGTTATGAGTTCAGCTACAATGAGAAAATAGGGACGTTCCAATATATAAATTTGGGGATTTAAATCGAAATGCTCCCGTAACTTTTCACATTTATTGAAAAGGTCCCGTATATATTACATGTTTCAATTTAGTCCCGTATGTTTTCAATTTGTACCGATTTAGTCCCAAATAGCTAGAAACCGGTCAAACTACTAAAAAACGACGTTGTTTTAGGGGCGGGTGACACACGCGCCCCTAGTTTTGGTCAAGAATTTATCATAAAATGACGTCATTTTTGGTAGTTTGACCGGTCTCCACGCGATTTTGGACTTAATCGGCAAAAATTGAAAACATACGAAACTAAATTGAAACATGTGATATATACGGGACCTTTTCAATAAAGGTGCAAAGTTATGAGATCATTTCGATTTAAATCCCTATAAATTTGGAATGAATTTTTTTTATATTTAATTATTTTAGTAATTTTGCTTTAAATCAGCAATGAGTTATCCGGAAGTGGTTGCGATTTATTTGAAGCTAATTACTTTTAGTGATTTTTCTTTAAATGATTGATCAAATCTAAAAATAAAATAAATTATTAGATGAAATACATGTTGACTTGCTCTCCAAGTGATATTTTTGTTAAATTGTCTATTGTGATTGAATTTGTACGTTTGGAAACTATATTTCCATTCAACATTATTTAGCTTTAAAATAAGAACCATTAAAACAGAAATCATCAAAGCAAAAAAAAAATTAAGAATTTTGTATGAAATACAAATATATATATATATATATATATATATATATATAAATTATATAAGTATATTTTAAATAAAATAGATCTGCAATTTTAATAAGTATTACTTGCAACAGAAAACACTAAACCAACAAATTGTGTAGCAAATAAATTAATATGAATTATAAGATTGAGATATAATGAAAAATTATCTCACCAAATCATTAGATGCAAAATAAAAATCGAAGGATTTGTTTTATAATTAGAATGATTTTCCTTCATGCAACCAATATGATATCCTGACTAAGTAGATAAGTCACGTTTTAATGTTGAAGAACATTGTTTTCAAGGGTTTTGTTTTATTTTCTATATATTTTTCTTAATTATATATATATTTAAAATAATTGAATATGATCATGTAAACAACAAACTCTTTGCTGTTTGCAGAGTTGTTTCGAGTGAAATTTCAAAATGTCTACAAACTTTTCTTCAAGATTTTTAGTTCTTTTAAATATTTTCTTATTTTTAAATTGTATATTAAATACTCCCTCTATCCCAAACTTGTTTTACTGTTTACCATCATACCCTTCCTCTTGTGAGCGATTTTTGTATTAGTAAATGAAATAATTAGCTGACATGGTAAGAAGGGGTATGATAGATGAACCTCTTATCTATCATACCCTTTCTTTAAAATTAATTTAACATTTCAATTACTAATACAAAAATCACTCACAAAAACATGTGCAAATAGTAAACAAGAAAACGAGTCTGGGACAGAGGGAGTATGAATTATGAACTTGAAGTTCTTACAAATGTTTCTGGCACGTTATTATTGTAAAAAATTTCGAAATCTATTTTACTATAACTTTTAAAATAATTGTGCAATTATAACCGTGCAGTGCACGGGTTTAATTAGTAGTGTTTGAAAATAGCAACTAACTCATCAACAAATTTCAATAGATAAAGTTCTACAAATATAAAATACCATATTTGATTTATAAATAATTTTGAATTATTAAATCATTTATAATATTAAATATATATAAAAGAAATTAAAAAAAAAAGGAGAGGCTACAGCCCATACGTATCAAATAAAATTAAATGAATAGTTATATTATAGAGCTTCTGACCTTCATGATTCATTCTACCCATAGTCTCCTGCAAACGTTTTCGTAGCCAATTACGGTGGTTTGATCATCCGTATTCATGCAACGGGGAAGATGGAATAGATGATACCCAAACATGAGTAGTAAACCACATGGGACTAAAACAAAGTCCAGCTGTTCTTCCTTCCATCCCATTTCTTGTGCTTAATTAATTCCAGTTGCTAAAATTATTGCCTCTGTTTTTATTGAAGCATATGATTGTCAGTTTATATAGTATACTGGATTTGGTTAAGGCTGCCATGCCATTGGCTACGACTGTTAGTTACAAAGGGGAATTTTGTCCACTTGCTGTACTTAATTTCCTAAATTTAAAAATTAAATCGGTGGTTTCAAAACTAATACATATTTAAATGCTAAACCCTAACAACTAATCTTGATGATTTCTTTATTTTGGTTTTGTCTAATTTGGATTTACCAATGAACGTTGCTGAAACCACTTTTATTAATGAGTTGGAAAATATTTGACTTTGACAATTGACATATTCCTTGAAGAGTGAAATTAACAATAGAAGGTGGTCGAGTCATTTGATATCTACTTTTTTTTTTTTTTTTATAACTAGTTGATATCTATTATTCCATTTACTATTTCATCTTAGTATTCTAAAATTATTTTTACTAACATATTTGTGAATCAGGTGTATACATAAAATATATCACCGTTATGTAAAAAATAATTGATGTTGTGCAAAATAATTATCACTATTTAAAAAGTACTTTATTTTTTAAATAATAATATTTTTTTTATGAATAATACATAATAATAATATTAAAAATATAGAGTTCACCGTGAACTCCAGTTTACACAATTTTTTCTCATAACATAATTAATTAATACGTGGTGTATGTTGAATCGGTCAGGATCTCCTGTTACATTATAGTGTTACATCTCTTGTTACATTCTTTATATATGCATCATGTGTCAATCTCATAATATCTACAAATACAAGAATAACATCCTAATATAACCTTTTTTATATTTAAAAAATTATATGTACTTTTAGTGAAAAATTAATTCATTCCAAATCTCATTCCAAAAAAATCTTATAAACAAATAACTAATTAATTTAAACTACACATACATAGATTAATAAACAATAAAAGTTGTTAATTATTTAACTAGCTAGAGTACGTATTAAAATCCAATAAAAATGAAAATTTATTATGAAAAAAAAAGATAACATATGTTATAAAAAAATGAAATTTCAATAGTTAAAAATATTATTAAACATTTTACAAGCAAACTCTATAATTAATATATGTAAAATTTATATGTATTAATATAAATTTGTATGTACTTATAAATAAATTTGATGTAACTAATATCATACTTATATGTAATTAATAACTGTAAAAATTTATAAACATATACTACATTAAACATATATAAAAAATGTATATTTTTACAAATTTTATAAAGTTTTATAATTTTTACAATTATTAATTACATATAGATATTATATTAATTATATCAAATTTAATATTATATGTATGTACTACAAATGTGTGCCGTGATTGATATCATTTCATTATTTTTTCTCCAAGTTATAGAACTTATATTGAAAATCTTAAGAACAATAATAATAGTGATGTACGGTGAAAATAATGCATATAATACTTTGTCAAAATTTATAGTTTTCTTGCAAATTTATTACTCAGGTTAAATATTTGTATTTTTATAATTTTTTATAATTATTAATTACATATAAATATTATATTAATTACATCAAATTTAATTATAAGTACACAAAAATTTTATATTAATACGTATAAATTTTACATGTATTAATTATTGAGTTTTCTTGTAAGATTAATTTCATTTTATTATAATACTACATATGTTATCAGTTTTTTTTTTAATAAATTTTCATTTTTTTATTGAATTTTAAATCTATATGTTAAATTAAAATTATAATATACATACTCCAATTAATTATTTAATAAATTTAATTATTGATTAATCAATATATGTATAGCTTATTTTAATTAATTATAAATATGTTTATAATACTTTTTGGGATGAGATTTGAAAGGAATTAATTTTTTACTAAAAATAAATATAATTTCATAAATAAAAAAAGAGTTATGTTAGGATGTTATTCTTATATTTGTAGATATTTTGAAATTGACACATGACACAAATTTAAAATATGTAATAGGAGATGTAACATTATTGTGTAACATAAGATCCTGACCGATGTTGAATATATTGGAATAGATCTCTTCTGCAGTACAGTCGTCGTGTATGTCTCCTATTGTATAAATGATGTTTGAACAGTTGGGCCAAAATTTAATTTTAACCGTTTAGAGAATTTATACCACATGTTTAATAATTTATGACTTATATATACTGTGTTAAGCTATTTTTATCAAACATACTTATAGACCCCATTTGGTTTACGAAATTAATTGGGATAAGTCATGATTATAATTTTAATCCCAACTAATGTACCGTTTGGTTTGCGGGATGAGGGCCCATGATATAATTCAAGCCCGGGTAAAAAATGTACAAAATCCCTACATAGAGGGATATGTCAATCCCATGTGAAAGGTGAGATATAGCATTTCTCAAATGCAATATTACAAATTGTCCTTCTATTGTTTGAATAGATTCATAAGAATGAAGTGTTGTTGTTTCAATTCAATTTAAGGTGTTTATGACATTTCAATAGATATCCCATCTAATCCTACAATCTAAACATATATTTTGATTCAACAAATTCAATCAAATCAATAAAATCTTACTTAATCACACTCAATTGTATCACACCTAATCAATCCAGTCTCGTGAACCAAACACCCCTAAGTATACTCTGTTTGCAAAAAATTGCCTCGTTTCACGTGTCTTTAAGGCATTTTTTATTTCTCTATTACACATTCTTATGAAAAGAAAATACTCACTCGTATATTTAGATTACTCATTTTATTTTGGCCTGTAAAAAAAAAAAAAAATGAGAGAGTTATTAGTATTTGAAGGGATCCAATAACTTTTTGATAAGAGTGTTTCGGTCAATTTAAGTGAGCGAGACAAAGAAAAAATATTTTTATATGTGATTAATTAATTTTTTGTGACATGGGTGTAATTTAGTGATGTTTATAGGGGATATTTTAAAAGTATAAAGTTACTTTATTATTATTTTTGGACTGAGAAAATAAAAAACGACGGACCTTTTTTAATTTTAACACTATTTCAAAAACTGAATACGACAACTGGGAAAAGACAACTAGTATTGACTCTACCCATTATCGTAGGACTAAAAGCAGTTGATGTAGGTAAACCCATTGTCAAAACATCGAGAAATGTGAGAATATGCGCCGAACTTGTTGTTTTTCACTGCAGTCTTTTTTTTTGTATTAATAATTAAAAACTATAAAACCGACACTTAGAAATATTTTTGCCCCTTTCACCTTTCACATTTCCCGTTCTCGCACTGCTAGGGCAACACTTATAAAAGTTTAAACCCTTCTCCATATACACGAACTCGGCGTCCGTCGTTTGAGTAGCATTCTTCGCCGCCTAGTCATCACCGTCGTGCTATCCATTCCACTCGCATACGTCATTTTCCTCCACTCGCGCAGGCGCCGATTTGCGCACTCTTTACCATCGTTCTGTTATCCGCCGTTCGCCGCCTTCTCCCGCTGTGTCATCAGGTGAGCTTTAATTTTGACCCTAAGTGGCATCGAAACCCTAAGTGCAGGGATATTTAAATGTTGGTATTTGCGAATGGGTTTAGGTGTAATTGCCGGAGGAAAGTTGAAACTTGAAGGAGGAATGAAAAAATTCTTAGGTCGTCTATAACAACAACTTTATAGGGCTATTGTTGAACTTAGGGCCAAATTCGGAACTTTCTTTGATGTTAACCAATTTTACCTCCAACTTCCAAGTAAAAACAACAACAATAATATAGGCATCCGAAAATTACAACTCCAACACGCCTAGACTAAAATAGATTAGAATCACAATTCACAAATGATATTAGAGTAGAATTACAATTCACAAAATCAGAGACCACCATAAGTTGTTTCTTGTACTTTTCCTAAACTAACTTGGAGCTAAACAATGAACTAGAGATGAAATACTAATGACAAAACTAACTTGGAGCTAAATAAAAGACTTTCTCACCAGTGAAACATGTGCTTCCAAATCACATTTTGAGGACTTCAATGAACTAACAAGTTTTTCCAATCTTTGACTGATTTCAGAACGATCTGATACTATTGATACTCCTGTGATTGCGTGATTTTCCTCTGCTCTCCTCTTTGAGGAAATTTCAATTTCCATGCAGCATTACCAATGAAGCAATTGTTAGACTATTAGTCTTAAATAAAAGTAATTTTATTACAATTTCAGAACTTACACAAATTAACCCAGAATTATACAAACCTTAAACGAAGAGAAACCTTAACTAAAATTCACAACAAAGAGAAATCTAGATAAGATAACCCAAACTGTGAAGATACAATCACGGCCCACTCCTTAAATGTTAGTAAAAAAAATCCAAAAAATGTACTACATAATCCAAATTAAGGAACCTATTATTAGGCTGATATATGATAGAAATAGCTAACTTTTACTAACATTAAAAAGGGGAAAATTTGATTACTTGGGAAAAAATATGCTATATAAATCCACGGAACCAAGATGAAGTTTGGCTAAATTATAGTGGAATGAGAGTTGAGTTTTTTGAACTATTTCTCTGTTGAACTTTTTAGTTTCCACATGAGTACGAATTCTACATAAATAAAAGAAATAAGAAAACACGAGCTGAACAATTTTCACAAAGAAAAAACAAAAAATTGAATTACACAGCGCGCACTTCAAAATTGAATTTCCTGAAATATCTTAAAAAACGAGGAAGAAGACCTTCTTCATTCCTCATTCCAATTTCAACTTTCCTTCCGCAATTCATCTAAACCCCTTCGTAAATACCAAGATTTAAATATCCCCGCACTTAGGGTTTCGATGCCACTTAGGGTTAAAATTAAAGCTCACCTGATGACAAGGCGGGAGAAGGCAGCGAACGGCGGATAGCTGAACGACAATAGAGAGCGCGCAAATTGGCTCCTGCGCGAGTGGAGGAAAATGACGCATGTGAGTGGAATGGAGAGCACGACGGTGATGACGAGGTGGTGAAGAACGCTACTCAGACGACGGACGGCGGACGGTGAGTTTGTTTATATGGAGAAGGGTTGAAATTTTTCTAAGTGTTGCCCTAGCAGTGCGTGTTGGAATTTACAAGCACGTAATACATATGAAACTTGCGCAGCGGAATAAACAGTTTCACCAACAACGAATTACAATTGCATAATTGAAATGATGAAATACGTAAAGGAATTCTTACAGTGCTTTGTAAGCAATCTCCTCAACTACGGTATCCACGTAATCCCCGTTCACAGATCCGCACAGATTTGCGAGAGTTGAATCCCCGTAGAGATTTGCTAGCAAAATTCTACACTAGAGATTTTTATGGAGAAAATATTATTCTTGTGTATTTAATGAATTCTCTAGGACTCATATATATAGGGGAGACCCAGATTAAACCTTAAGCCATCTCTGTTAGGAAATAAAATTCCTAATCCAACAAATCAAATCTCATAGACTTGATTTCCATATATATATTTTCCTACAATAATATTCCATATATTATTTTGGGATTCCTATTTAATTAAATCTAATCTAATTAAATAGTAATAATAATTAATTCCAACATAATTATTATTAATTCTCCATAAATTAAATATTAAATCCAATTTAATATTTAATCAACCAACTATAATTTGTAAAGGGGAATTACTTGTTGTGTGACCCATAGACCCTTATATATTGAACGATTAGTCAAACTAACGGTCTTAATTGAACCCTAGACAATAAATCAGACATTCTCAATATATAAGGTACGTTGCGTGGTATTTGCAATAATCTGTAATATTACGTGGGCTATTGTGATAATATCCTTTCATTCGCGAATGCCCGATTAAATCTTGAACATGATGCAGCGTCTATTCAAATAATTTAATTATATTTTCTCATTACGCTAATTGATCACGTTGTCACATTGGACACAAAGTCCAAATGTGACGTGCATTGGCAAATGACTAACGATCCAATTAGTATGAGAAGACAATCATTCTCTCTATATCCACATTGAGGAATGAATCATTTTCTTGGCTCAACTATCACGCACATGCACTTCGTGATGAACCCAATTCATGTCATATCTACCAATTAAGGGTGCAAGCATCGATCATGGTCAAAGTTCACCACTCCATACATGTCATGCATATTGACCTCAAGTCAGAGGAGTATCACATCCCTCCCACTAACCGAGACACTCGTAGATACTTAAGTGGAGTAACATCAAACGGTTTCTCGAATGGGTATACCAATACCCTCTAAGGTTTCTGTGCATCCATCATGAGATACCTATTATCTCGTAGTAAGTGAGAACTACTACACTCTCTAAGAATATGATGCAGATCGCCCACCAATCTCAATTGCATCATAAATATCTAATTCTTGATGATCCTTGATCGAGGCTATTTAAGAATCATGCTTAAGTCATCTAAGGTCTCACATCCTCAATGACAACATTAGTTCATGGGAAAACTTACATGAATAAATGCAAACAATCAAACATAATATTCAAACAAGTGTATTGCCTCACATTAATGTTAAAAGAACTATAATATTAAATCAACTGAATATCATCGAGTATTATGTCCTTACATATGATTGTCTCTAGGACACTAATACTAACAATATCCCACTTGGACTGGAGCCACTCACCTACATGCCTAACCCCTAGACCATCAAAATGTCTAGTGTGCATATGAACACTCAGTATTTTGGTGAAAGGATCTGCCAAATAATCTTATGTGGGAATATGTTCTAACTCTATCTCTCCTAACTTTATGATCTTTCGGATCAAATGATATGCCTGAGAACGTGTCTGCTTCTGCTTTTTGATCTCGGTTCCTTTGCTTGCGCAATCACACTAGTGTTGTCTCAATACAAGTTTATTATACAACTGACACTTGGAACTATCCCTAGTTCTCTCAAGAACTATAAAATCCAGACAACCTCCTTGATTCTTCTGATACAACAATGTGCTCAGCTTCGGTTGTTGAATTTGTGGTCGACTCTTGCTTGGATCTATTCCAACTGACCGCCCCACCATTGAGCGTGAATACATAACTTGATTGTGAATTGCAATCATCACAGTCGGATTGGAAACTTGCGTCAGCATAACTAGTTACTACCAGTTCTAACTGCCCACCGTAGACAAGGAAGCATTCTTTAGTTCGTCTAAGATACTTCAGAATTTTCTTGACAACATTTCATTGAGATTCACCTGAATTATGTTGGTATATACTAGTAATGATGAAAGCATAGGCCACATCGAACCTAGTGCAAGTCATGGCGTACATGATTGACCCAATTGTAGATACACATGAGACATCCTTCATGTGCTTGATATCAGCTTCACTATAAGGACAATCCTTCTTTGACAGTGTTATCCTATGATTTGCCAATACAGACCCTACTGTAGAGTTCTCCATCGCAAAACGCTTCAACACCTTGTCTACATAGAAATTTGGAAGAAACTGCAGACAAACAACTGAAATCATCAGTAGGCAGAACGCACTTTTAAGTATCTAATGATGATTTGAGGAGGATTTTCAACCTACCTAACGGGAGAAATGCTCCAGATGAATATAGGTCGAGAAGGAGTATCTTCAAACAGTCCTTCTTCGACCCGCGAACATGGAGCAAGTGGTAAACGTGAAGCAGCCCCACTCGAGAAGGAAGTTTAGATTGTTTTTTGAGATTGTCTTCAAAGTAATCTTGGGGATTACTTTCAGTCCTGATGCCTTAACCCAACAAAAGCAATGAGTAATGAATGTTATAATTGAAAAGGCACAGTGAAAGTGTGTGTGCGTGTATTTTTGGAGTATTGTTGAAAATGTTGTGCAACATGTAAAACAACATATGACAACGGAAGTATAAAAATGCAATGCAAAGGATTTCAAAATTGTGTATAGTCTGTAATCCAGACTATACGAACCTCATGGTTAAAAACTTCACTATAACAAGTAGTGAGATACACAAGAACCTCTTACAAGATCCTAAAAGGTGTAGTGAAAAACCACAAACCAAAAATCAATCTATTCAATCAAGTAACTAGTGATCTTATTCAACCTAAAACTTGATCTAATAAGATAAACACAATACTGAAGGGAGAGATTGTATTCCCTCGACCAGTACAAATAGAATAACAACGACCCTCACACTCCTACTGGATACAAACACTCAAGGTTGTACTTTCGGTTTTGTCTCGGATGAGCAAATGGTATTTCACTTTTCCTCAAAACTTGAATATCGACCAATGCAGTCTATTTATAGACTTGAAGACCAACTGTATTGTCCTATCCACTAGGGCTTGGATAACCTTTAACTTCTCATCCACTATCTCCATGATCTTGGTGTAACCACCTATGATCTTTCTAGTCTCACTCCACCACAGTGCAACCGCTTGACAATATCTGAAATTGTCTTCAACCTAGAGAGTAGTAAACATAGAAAAACACATCTAATAAAATGGAGTCAGTGTTAGGAGAAAGGGCAAATTTATGATGTTGTGCAGAATGTTGTCCAACATCTGGAACAACATCCGTGCAACATCAACAAACTCCCCCAATTTAGCCTTTCTACTATAACACACCTGAGGTTAAAAACAACATCCGAACTTGTGTCAGGAAAGAAACAAATAATAACCATTCAGAGAATAACTACTATTCAACCAAATCATAATTTAAAGACAGACAACAAACACAAGCACTAAGTACATCAGCGGTGTACTTAGGCCAACAAAGTATCCAACATAAAGTAAATAACAGAAACATAAACCTATCATCTAGTTGTCCATTAATAGAGTTTATAAAATAAAGAGTAGTAAATAAAAGATTACAACACAGAATGTAATTTTTATAGTGAAAAATAGGGAAGGACTGGGCCATTGTAATGGCTGCATCTCCATAATCTGCAAATGCTCCCCCATACTTCAAAAACTTCCCCTGTCTTGAATCTGTTCACCAGTTATCAGCTCCATACAGCTGATCAATGATAGAAACACTTTCTAGGGGCATACTATCCCTGTTAGGAGTCTTCTTCAGCTAATCATCAGTGTCATCAGGGCTATCATCAACTGGTTCAGCTTCATCAGATACAATCTGTTCAGCAGCAGCATTGAGTGCTTCTTCAACAACTTCATTTTCAGCTTCCTTTACAACATTTTGAACAACCTCATCAACCTCTCTGTCATCATCAGCATTCTGATCATCTTGTGCAGCAGCACCATCATCATCCTCAACAACATCTGGTTCATTATCCTTCTCACCTGCATGGCCAGCTAGACCAACTCCATCATCACCACCATCATTGTCACCATCATCAGGTGATCCTCCCCCTGTTGAAGTAGAAAGCAGGCTTCTCCAGAAGGTTTGTTGTTTAATCAGAGCATCTATACTGTGCTGGATGGATTGAATTTGATCAGTAATGAAAGAATTAGAAAAAGTGACAGTAGGGATACCAGCTTGTCTGTTGATGTTATAAAGAATGTTGCCAACATGATAGGCAACATTTTCAGCTTGTTGTGCAGGATCTTCCAAGACCTCAGCACATGTGAGATTCCAAATGTAGGTCCCGAATGAGTTTTCGTGAGGGCAGAAATCTAGAGGGGAGGGTGAATAGACTTCTGAAACTTTGCGTGAATCAGGTGTGATAAGAAGATAAGCCTAATTAGAGTGTGAGTGATCAGTTTGGACTGGTATGCAACTTACTGAATGCCTGAGGGCAGATCAGTTTGGTGTCTATCAGTTTAACTGATGTGCGGAATCTAAGTTCTAACCCGTGTGAAAAATCAGTTTAACTCAAATCAGAATTTGAGTGTCTGTTTTAGACCAGATGAGTAAAGTGTCAACCTAATCAGATCAGTTGCTTGGTGCATGTCTGATCCATATTCAGAATATGCAAGTAGTGTGCAAGAGTGTAAAGCAGATAAATTACACAAGATTTATAGTGGTTCGGACAACTCGTCCTACGTCCACTCTTCCTTATCAGCAGGGGCACTCACTTAACCAAACTGGACTTAGTTTAATGTGTTAGTCCAACACAATACAACAGATGTTTCAAGAGTTCTCACTCAATAATCCCAGAATTCAGAAACTAGAAACCCTAGTCTAAAATCTTGCTTAACAAACATAACCTAACTTTGTGGGTTTGGGTATAAGATTTGTATATTTCAATTGGAATTCTATCTTAGTATCTGAGTAGCCTAAAGCTAAATGATAAGAATTCAAAGCTAAGAACTATGGGATGAACACTTAGAAAATTAATCTTTGTTTGAGTGTTCTTCGTGCAGAAATCTGTTTGAGCTTGAGCTTGATGATAATTTCTGTAACCTTACTAAGAAGGTATGATCCCATATATATAGACCTTGAAATCAAAGAGCCGTTGGAGAGTAATTTGAATCTAGGTATATTTTAGGTAGGTTTGCAGGGGTGATTTGATGTTCTTCAGAACTGGCATGGCCGAAAGCGTGCAATTTGTCCTTTCTAACCCTTTAACTTTAAGCCTTTCACGCCCTGAACCTTATCAGTTCCGTATAAACGTGTCGATCCTCCATTGGCTAGCAATTACCATGAATTCTGGACTTGACAACTCTTCATTCTTAATGTCTGATCGATTTTGTTTGACATAAGTTGATTCTCCTGAATCATCTTTACTGAACTGATCAGATCAGTAGAGACTGATCTTCCTTTCTTGTAGACGCCAGATGTAAGTTGTCTTAGCTCAACTTACTGACTTCTTCTGATGTAGTCTGATTTGGTCTTCTGTCTTGTTATCTTCTTATTCATAACCTCATGTGTTCTGGTCTTCACTTCTGATCTTCTAGACTGAAGATTACTCACATTGAGTTCCCTCTATACAATAATTATCAACTGGTCAACTTAGTCCTAAATCTTGATCATCAGTTAGCTAACATGTCTGATTGGTCCTGTTACAACTGTTATGGAACTTTCATCAAAACTAATAAATTTCCCAACAATTTCCTCCTTTTTTATGAAATCAAAACATTTGAGAATCCAAAAGCAGTTGATAAGTATTGTTGTAAGTCATTTTTAATCAGAATACTATGTGGCTAATTTTAAAACAACTCACAAACAAAATAAGTACGTGTACAATATTACAGTAAATAACAAGAAATTGTTGACCCAGTTCATCAATAAATGACTACTCTGGGGGCATTTCAAGCCAGGGATGTTATATTGCGAGGTTCAAGTATACAGTACACAATACTACTCGTGGTGAAAACTTCCTTCTATGAAAGATGGTGATTTGGAGAATATGTGTGAGTACTTGGGAATTTTTCTGAACCCTCTTTTTGCTCTTTTTGATTCTACTTATAGTACTTTGACAAGCATGTGCTGGTTTGACAAGCATGAGCTGGAGATTTCGTGTCTTATGAGAACTCATGTGATGCTGCCACATTTTTAACTTCGTCTCCCTGGTTGACCTTTGGATTTACCTGCTTATAAAGCATTTTCTTTGTCGTCCAGATGGTTCAGTTATTGACTTGGTTTTTATGTCATATGCCCTTTGTATCAACTTTTGCCAGAACGATTTCTCTTCTCGCCCCTTTCACCATGTCGTTGGTACAGGAACATTGTCCTTAACGAGCATACAAGAATGAATATAATGCTCGCCAGACTTGGCGATCACGCTTGTACGGCTGGCAAGGCGAGCATACTTGTATGTTTGGAAGGGTGAGCATACTTGTATGGTTGACAATCATTATCAAGGCGAACACCTCTCCATCGGACGTGGTTATTTTAATAATTTATCGATACACATGCCCCTCTGATGTGTACAAATAAATCGAGGTAAAAACATCGATTCCAACAATACCCCCAAGCCGGGTCACTTTGTATTCATCATGGGGGCCCGACTGTTGGTTATATTGAGCGGGTATTCGTAAGTGTCGCCTCGTCTTCTTTTTTTTTTTTTTTTTGAATTTTGAATTTTCAAAAATCTGGAATCTAAATAAAAACCAATTTGCCGCCTCAGCCCTTTTTCTTTCTCTTCATTCTCTCTTCTTTCTTTCTTCACATTCCATCCCGTCTAAAATTTCGGCGAAAGATTTCTTCCAGGTAATTACTTTTTACCCCCCTTAATTCCAATTATGACTTCTCGTTCGAGTTCTACCCCTTCAATAGAGTCAAACCATCATAGTTCCTCTTCCTCATCTTATCGTCCGATCACCCGTAGTGGTGCTAATGCATCGGAGATGAACTCCTCGGGTTCAAGATCCCGCTGGCAAATTCGACAACCATTTTCCATTCTTTCGTCGGATTTCGATGATGCCCTCAATGAATTAGACCGGGATTTAGCCCGCATCAATTTTTTAGATGATTCGGATGAAGATTCTTTATCCCAACCCCAAATAGGATCTAGGGTTGTAGGTAATCGTGATGTAAATAGGGGTGACGATCATATGATGGAGGAAATCCCAGTAACTGAAAATGCTAATGAGCCGAACAGAGGAATTTATGGCAAATAGAATATGGTGCTCGATATCCCTGTTGGTCTTCCTCATAGCCCAACATATACCGAGTATAGTGCTTGCTATGATTTTGAATGGCCAGAACACCTCACAGGACAAGGGTCGAAAATGAATATCCAGCGAGCAAAATTGCAAGTGTGATCGATGTAGATATGCTCGGCCAATTGTATAGAAATTACGAGACTCCAAAGGATGTGTTTTTCTGGGCGCCTGGTCCCAATGAGCGAGCAGACCAGCCTCCTGAAGGTTGTGTTGCTGTGAACTTAGATACAATGGAAGCGGGTCTTCGATTCCCACTTCATCCAGTTATTACTCGCTCTCTCGTAGAATGAAATATCACCATTACATAGCCAATGCCGATTGGGTGGCATATGATTATGAGTTTCCTAACTCTGTTCGGCAAAATGAAACCTGTGTATTATCCAACAACAGCAGAACTTACTCGATTAGTTCATTTGTCTCGACCCAAAGGCGAACACGGATGGTTGTTCATGCAAGCGAATGCAAAATGTAAGGTCATCGAGGACGTGCCTAATAAGATCAAGGATTAGAAAGAGAAGTTTTGGTTCGTCGGGGGTGATTGGAAAAGTCCTGCTTCAGGATGTGAACCAAATGCCCGTTTAGACATCCCCACTGATTTTGGAATCTGTCGAAGTAAGTACTTTTGTTGTTTTACTCTCCTCAGTGAACTGATTTTAACTTATTTCCTCAATCTCAGGAATTCAAGCAGCCACAGACAAAGAGACAAAAGATGGTTATTTCAGTAGTATCTGGCAAATCGACCTTGAGCCATATTCAGAACGCTCGGTGAAAACGTTGAACATTGCTGACCAAAGGAAGAAAGGAGGACTGTACGTGCCCCCTCACAATTTAGTTGCCCTCAATCCAACCGGTAAGGATTGTCTTTTATATTTGCGAATGTGTTGTGCCTTTTGTACCCGGTTTTTTTCTTTTTTTTTAATAAATTCTCCTGTCTACAGCTTTCCCTGCAGTAACTGTTGCCGTAAGCACAACCGAACATACCGAAATGGCTCGAACCAAGATATCCCTAGAGCTAGCTTGGATCCAGGCCGAGAGAGATGCTCAACGAGCAAACCGAGGGGAGGCGAGCAGACTCAGAAAGGCGAGCCGACCTGCCGTTCCCGGACCGAGCGAGTCGAGTCGACAGAAAAGGACTACTCATCCTATCGAGCAGGGATCGAGCGACCAGGCTCCCTCACCAAAGAGATCCAAAGGGCTACCTGACGATCAAAATCCGATTGCTCCATCGAGCACCGATGTTAATGAGGCGACCCCTACTGCTGAAACGACCAGAATAACTGCCTCTGTGGTCGGTCCGATCACACATATTGCCGAAATGGAGGTCGGTACATCTACTCCACCCCCTGCAGGACCCCGAACCTGGACTCCTTTAAGTTCCCAGCTCCGTTCTCCCGAGGACAAGTCGTTCATGGGATGGGACCCTGCTCGGGTGAACAGGTACGTTTGCTCGCCTGTTGGAGTGTCTCTTTGCTCCATCTAATTTGGTCGCTTAATCATATCTATTTGTTTTTATAACACGCAGGTTGAACAGATTGTCGCCTCTGATGCCAGAGTTGAAAAACTATTATTGCTCCCCTACTGTCCGCAACATTCCTGGCCTTCCCGAGCACGTCCAGAAAGCGTGTGAGACTCCCATTCGAGCATGGACTACTGAGCTCGAAGAGGCCACCAAGGGTCCAACTACTTTGGAAACCATCCGGCTTGGCCTAGTGCACCATGGCCAATCTTTGGTTCTTCTTGAAAAAGCTTACACCGAGTCCGCCCAACTTCAGGCCAAATATGTGACTCTTATCACGAGTTTCCAAGAGAAGGTGAATGAGCTGACCAGAGCCCAAAATGAATTGAAGTTGGTTCAAGAACAAGTATCCCCAGTCCAAGTAGAGGCTCGTAAAGCTCAAGAAGATGCTCGCCAGGCCAGAGAAGAGCTACGCCTTGCTCGGGAGGAGCTGCACTGTAATCGGGAAGAGGTGGCTGGCATTAGGAAAATTCAGGACGAGCTGAAAGTTGAGCTCCAAAAACTTAAAACAGGTATCGAGGTCGTAGAGTGCGAGAAAACTCTGCTCGCCCAACAACTCCTCAGCACTGAAGATACCAACACTCGTCTGGGTCTTGAAAATTCAAAAACGCACCTTTGAAAGAGTATGTTGATTCCATGTCCAATTTCTCCTATATATGCGCCTTTGCAAATGCCATCAGTTTTGCTAGACAAACACTTACTGCTGACCAGATTACCCCGTTCATATCCCATCTCGAGAAGTACCTGCTCGACAACCCCCCGGATCGCAACCTTCTAATATCTAATTTGAGTGATCTGTGCGATTTCTCCAATCTTCATGATGGGATCGAATTTGATGACCCAATACTGGATGAAGAAGATGGTCCAGATGATGATGTTGAAGGATCCCCGCTCAACCTCGTCAAGCTGAGCATGGAGTTGATCAAAGTGACGAAAGCAAGATGGTCCGTCTGATGCGAATAATAGTGCACTGCCGAGGAACCCTCTTTGCTCAAAATGATACCAAGGAGATGCTCTGAAGGAACCAAGCCCGGAGACGATGCAAGGGGTGCTCGATCAGTCACTTCCTCCCGACCCCAAACAATGAATTTTTCCCTTAATTTTTACATGTATAATTTTTACTTCCTTTTTGAACAATTTCTTTGTGTTTCCGTTGTGCTTGCCTGTTGAATAGTTCCTTTGATTCGATTGTGGATGGCTGATTTTGCTTTGATGAATGGATGATGTTTGTTTTGTTTCCTTTTTTTATGCCATTTGTCTTCTGAAGTTCGAACATGATATGTGCCTATGTTTCAACCTCGACTTCTTTGGTTTTTTCAATCGTCTTATTTAGTTGCGATTGGATTGGTCATCTTATTTTGCTGCAACCAGATGAGTTAACTTATGTGCAACCCCCCCTTTTTCTTTCGTGATCGTCTTATGTTTGCCGCGATCACAATTATGCTCGGGTTGTCTTATTTAGTTGCGACCCCGTACCCATCACTCGCTTTGTTGTGGGTATCTGTAAAAATCTGGTGTTTCGTCGGTGAACATAAACTTCGCTCGTTCATCTTTGTTTGTGGTCGTCTGGCTTAGGTGCGACCATTGATAGGCTTTAACTAGAAAAACTTAACAAACAAAAATGATTTGCAACACGTTGCTATTCTATTACAACTTTTACATTTGGAGAAGACTGTTTCTATTACACATAGCACATAGCTATAGACATCAGACTATCGTTTTGCTAGATTCAAAACCTCGTCTTGAAATAGACATGAGATGACCTCATCTCGTCCGCGGAATTGATGTTGACAAGTATGAGGCGGATCAGCCTGTCTACTCTTCTTCAAGTAATATGCTAGAGCAGCAGCAGCATCAGGGCTCGCCCCTCCTGGGCAAGCTGTGATTATGCGGGCTGCCGAGGACATGAGCATTTGGCGAGCAAACTTGCTCGCCTATACATGGTGCGGGCAGATGCCCTTGCTCGCACCATTTTATCCCCTTCTGTGGATGCCTGAGCATCAGCATCCACGCGTCGTTTCGTGCGTACGCCACAACATCCCACCCCCTCGGAGGAGATTTTTGGGATGCGTAGGGGACTAGTGATTTACTACTGCATAAGTAGTGGATAAGGTGGAGTGGCAACCATGACTCTGCCGAGCATCTTGAGTCCGTACCGAGCACCAAACTGTGCTCAGAGTGACAATACACTGTTTAGAAGAAAATACTTCTCCCGATTTGGATTGGCTTTCCCAAATCGATTGGAAAGTATTTTCCTTCGTGACTGCGATACGGGGTATAAAGCTCGTACTAGAGCAAGCGCCAGGACACATGATTGAGTCAGCAAAATGATTGTTGAATCGAGTGTCAAAAATTTAGTCTAGAGGCATACCCCGATAACTGAATTTTCTTCTAATATGTTCGCAGTGTTTTTTTCCTTTTTCTATCTTTTTCTTCCCCCTTCTTCAGCTATTAATATGCTTATTTATACTACTATCCCAAACAAGTGCTGGCATATCTAGTTGGTGTTGGCCTTCTTGCTTTAAATCCTCATTTTGACATCTGTCCTTGTCTTTGCCAGTTCTTATTCAAGGATTGACACGTACTTCTTTTGGTTGCCACCGCTTCTCATCTTGTTTTGACACGTATCTTCTATCTTTTAATAATGCTGATCAAAACTCCTTCTAAAAGATTCCGAAATTTATGTCAGACACTGTGTGTTCGTCCTTTGTGTTTGTCCTGCTCGTCTTAGCTGAATGATTGATTATGCTCGGGTTTTTTTTAGAACCCACTAGCTAGCTCTTTGACCTCTGACTATTAGTTGTGCTCGCCGTTACTGATAATACTTTTTTTAGATTTGATGCATTCCACGAATAGGACAACGGAACTCCATTCAAGTCTTCCAAATCATATGTCCCGTTTAACAAATGTTCTGTTACTCTGAATAGACCTTCCCATACTCGGCCGAACACACCACTTGGTACCCCCATTGCTCATCTTAGAACCAGCTCACCTACGTTGAACCTGCGTGTTCGGACTTTGGCTACAACTTTTATGATCTTTTTTTATACACAGCGTTCCTGAAATCGGCCTCCATCCTTATCTCTTCCAACAGATCTGCACTTAGGGCGAGCGCCTGGTTGATAATGTGCTCTCCAAAACTCATTGTCCGATGGCTCGGAATCTTTACTTCTGCCGGTATAACAGCTTCCGTACCAAATGCCAGGGCAAACGGGTTTTCCGTAGTTGATGTTCTGAAAGTAGTACGATATGCCCATAATATTTCCGGTAACTCTTCAGCCCATCCTCCCCCCTTGGAATTATCAAGTTTAGCCTTGAGGGTATGTTTGATAATTTTATTGACAGCTTCAACTTGTCCGTTTGACTGGGGGTAATACGTAGTAGAGTAATGCTTTTTTATGCCCCAACGAGTACAATTATGTCAGAATTCACTTCCATCGATCTGTTTGCCATTATCTGTTACCAATGACTGGGGAAGCCCAAAACGACAAATGATATTTTTCCAAACAAAATTCCACATTCTTTGTTCGGTGGCTTTAACAATGGCTTCAGCTTCCGACCATTTAGTGTAGTAATCAATGGCAACCACGACATATTTTACTCCTGATGTGCCAGTAGGAAATGGGCCAATCAAATCGATTCCCCATTTAGCAAATGGTCATGGGCTGTAAACAGACACTAGTTCTTCGGGTGGGCTATGGATAAGTGGGGCGTATACCTGACACTTATGGCATGCGCGGGCATACGCAAGCGAATCTTTCTTCAGAGTAGGCCAATAGTAACCTTGTCTGACAATTTTATATGCCAGGACAAGTCCACCTGTATGGTTTCCACATACCCCATCATGAATCTATTCCAGAATCACATGACCCTCTTCAGGAGTAATACATTTCAATAATGGAAGAGAGAAACTTCTTTTGTACAAATGCCCGTCTAGGATAGTATATCGAGCAGCTTGTAATCTGAGGCGAGTAGCTTGTGCTTTATTTTCAAGGAGAAACCCATTTTGTAAGTAGCTTAAAATTGGAGTCATCCAGGTTTCTTGTTCGCCTGTCACATGGGCGACCAAAACTCTGGGAATTGATGGCGAACAAGTCATGACGACCACAATGTCCGTCGTGTTCATCACTCCTTCTGTTGTTGCCAATCGCGCCAAGGCATCAGCAAATGAATTATCCAATCGTGGTAATTGTTCTATGTAAACTTGTTTGAATTGCTCAAGCAGCTCCTTTGCTAGTTGCTGATATTGTGCCATCTATTCGCCACGGGCTTCGTACTCGCCTAATACTTGGTATACGATTATTTGGGAATTGCTATAAATCATCAGCCTCTGAATTCCCATTGTCATAGCCATGTGTAATCCAACAATCAAAGCTTCGTACTCGGCTTCATTATTTGTGGCTGGGAAATCAAAACGGATGTTTGTCGTGAAAGTTTGTCGAGTTGGGCTGATGAGAACCACGCCCGCTCCGGCTCTTGAACTTGTTGATGAACCGTCTACATACATGTGTCATGGTTGGTCAACACCTCTTTCGGGTATTTGCAGATATGTTAATTCAACCATGAAATCGGCCATAGCTTGGCCATTCATTGTTGTTCGTGGGGCTAACGTAATGCAAAATTGGCCTAACTCCACCGCCCACTTGAGTAACCTGCCCGCAGTGTCTGGTCGGTGGAGAACTTGTCGTAATGGGAATGTGGTTAGCACCTTGACTGAGTGATCAAAAAAATATGGTCCGGACACTCATAACGAGAGCATACTCGAGTTTTTCCAATGGAGGGTACCGGAGCTCGGCTTCTTTGAGTACCTGACTTACATAATAAATAGGCAAATGTGTTGCCCCCTCTGCTCAAATGAGCACATTGCTAATTGCATGCTCTGACGCGGCAAGATACAAATAAAGTTGTTCACCTGGAACAGGCTTAGATAATGTTTGAGTATCCGCAAGGTATTGCTTTAATGACTTAAATGCATTTTGGCAATGCTCTGTCCACTGGAATCTCCCTTTCTTTAATGCGTCAAAGAAAGGTTTGCATTTATCTATAGTTTGTGATATAAACCGGTTTACAGAAGCCAAACGTCCAGTTAATTTTTGAACTTCTTTCACACATCTGGGGCCTGCATGTAGAGCATAGCTTGAATCTTTGATGGGTTTGCTTCAATCCCCCGTTGACTGACCATATGTCCTAGGAATTTTCCCGAATGAACCCCAAAACTGCATTTCTTCGGATTTAACTTCATGTTATACTCCCTGAGAATATCAAACGTATGTGCCAGGTGGGTAATGTGGTCTTATTAATGCTCGTTTTTTACCATAATGTCATCAATGTACACCTCAACTGTTCGACCTGTGTGTTCGTCGAACATCTTGTTCACCAAACATTGATACGTTGCCCAGCATTCTTTAGTTCAAACGGCATGCGTTGCTAACAATACATGTTCTTTTCGCTGTAGAAAGCCGTATTCTTTTGATCGTCTGGATGCATGGGTATTTGGTGATACCCAACAAATTCATCCATGAAGGTCATGAGCTCATGTCCTGCTGTGTTATCGACCAAATAATTGATATGTGGCATCGGGAAATTGTCTTTCGGGCATGCTTTGTTTAAGTCAGTGAAATCTATGCATAACCTCCAAGCTCCGTTAGATTTGCGGATGAGCACAAGGTTAGCAAGCCATCTTGGGCACTTTAATTCTCGAATCAATTTATTATCGAGCAATTTCTTAATTTCAATATCCATAGCTGCATACTTCTCCGAACTGAATTTTCTCCGCTTCTGGATTATTGTAATTTGTGTTGGGTCAAGGTTAAGAGAGTGACATGCATGTTTAGGATAAATGCCAACCATGTCCTCATGTGATCAAGTGAACACATCCAAATTTGCTCGAAGATACCCGATCATTTCTATTCGGAATGGTTCCAGTAATTCTGAACCAATGAATACTTCTAATTCTGGTCTGATCGGGTCAAATATTTACAGACTCCAATTATTCAACAGGCATTGCTCGCCTATTTTTTTGCTTCCATCAAAGATCTTCGATCGACCCCCGGTGCTCGTCATCTACCTCCATAGGATCAAAACCTATACGAGGTTCTAAGTCCGGTAGCTCATTTGGTGGATCAATGTTCATTAGATCTAGAACATGAGTAATCATTCCGGGTTCTGTGTTCGCCCGTGGAGATGTGCTCGATATAGGAGGTATAAGTGTCCTCGGTAACATGTTCGCCTGTTGGCTTGATTCTCTGGTCTCCCATTTTTGCTCCATCATGTTAACGATATTTTACTTTTCTGGCACGAGTGACAACAAACAATCTCCAACTTTTTTCTGGTCGCCTTTTACGCTACCCGTCCTTTCTTGGGTTGGAAACTTATAATAATAGTAATAAGTCGAACAGGCAGCTTTGAATTCCTGAATAAACGGGTGACCTAAAAACCCGTTATAAGTAGACGGAGCATCGACGATTACAAAGTCTAACATTCTAGTTCGTGGAATCTCCGGATTATTAGTTGACTCTAACTCAACTCCTAGCCTAATCATTCCATATGGTCGGGTTATAGATTCCCCAAAACCCATTATGGTGTGATCACAGGGCTCGATATAATTACTTATATCACCCATTTGTTTCTCCATCTTATGTAGAGTGTTGACGAACAAAATGTTCGCATATGCCCCGGTATCTACAAGGAGTCGATGCACTTTCAACCCGAGGAGTCGGGCACTTATCGTTAGCGAATCATTGTGAGGGGTGATGATACCATCAAGGTCGTCTTCTGAAAATAAAATTTGGTGAGAGAGTGGTGTGCTCGCTGAGGTGCTCGCCACGTTCACCTGATGTATGCTTTGCATGGCGCGCATTTCCATCTTCTTCAGCCTGTTTGATAATGTCGGTGCCTGATAGCATCCACCCACTGGCCCATAGTCTGGGCGAATCATGTTGATTTCTTGACTCTCTCGACCTCTGCTCATGGTAGGAGCTCCTTTCTTGGGTAATTCCAACTTCTTGCGGGATTCCTCAGGATCACTATCAGATACTTCTTCTGCCTTACGCTTACCCCTACGATCACCTGATTTTTCAGTTCAGGAGTCTCTGTTCGCTGGCTTTTTGAGGAACTGAGTAAGATGATTCTCTTCATATAACTTCCAAAGTTGACAAAGTAAATCGCGACATTCATCGGTATTATGTCCGATGTACCCATGATAATTACAAAGCTTGGAAGCATTAAGCCGATTTTTATCTCTTATGATTCTTCGTGGCTTATCCAACATGTCCTGATCCTTAATTTGATTAAATATTGTCTCTGTTGAAATGCCTAGAAAACTTCGTAGTGCATGCGCTTCTGCTCCTTCTTCAAAAGGTTTAAAAGATCCTTGGGGTTTATACCCCCCCTCATTCATTACTTTTTTACCAACGACTCTTTTTGTTGCTATTTCTTGGCCTAATCGTGATTGGGCAAGGAGATCCTGCATAGCTATAATCTTGGCTGCTCGCTCTCGAAATTTGGCATATGTGATCGGCCAATCCTGATTCATGGCTTTCCACATATCCGTATTTAGGGTCAAGCCCCCCACCACCCTGAGGATTTTAACGTCCTCTTCAACTGGGGTACCGTCATATAAACATTTGTCAAATCTTTCAATATATGCTCGATCTGATTCACCCTTTAGCTGGGAGAAATGTGCCAACCTTTGTTTTGGTGCTGGGAGAGCACACATGGATGAAAAGTGGGATTGAAATTTTTGTCCCAGCTGTGTGAAGGACGTGATGGACGCAGCGGGCAAAGTTGAAAACCACTTATGTGCCCGGTCACCCAAGGTCATGGGAAAAGACCGGCACTGAGTTGCGTCAGTGGCACCCATCGCGATCATATAATCTGAATATTTACTAAGGTGAACATAAGGATCCGACTCTGCATCGAACACTGGTATGGGTGGCCGATTCTTTGCCACCTTTTCTTATATTTATGCTGACATGATAGCTGGGGCGAGCGGCGAGCATGGGATTGCGCTTGCTCGAAGGATCCCTTTAGTAGCTGCAAGATTGGCCTGCAAACTCTCTATTGCCTTTTGCATCTCCGCCAGCTTTGCGGAGCTGACTGACCTGGAACGAGGCTGGATTCCATCTTGAGGACCTGGTTGGTCATGCTCAGGATGGGACAGTCCCCCTTTCCGTATTGTTTCCCGATTACCCATTCGATGATGAATAGACAATCTAGTTCCGACTGACTTTTCAGGATCACGAGGCCATTCATGATGTGGACGCTCATGATGTTCCACTTGGGAATCTTGAGGTTGTTTATGCAGTGGACAATCATAATGTTCCACTTGGGGATCTTGAGGTTGTTCGTGCAGTGGACGATCATAATGTTCCACTTGGGTCACTGTGTTTGCATGATATTTCTTTCTAGGATCTCGACGTCTATGCTCGCCAATACATTCTTTTGCTAATACTCTCAAACGTTCAAACGCTGATTGCCTGGAAGCTTGGGGTTGTTCTCCATCCGACTGACTTCCTGCCTCTTTTTGAACCTGCGTTTGTGCAACTTTCTTTTTGACTTGATCGCTATCAAAAGTTTTCGATCGCCGATCATCATCATTTGGAGCTTTTAACTTGGCCAACTCTTTATCTGTTCTTTCTTTCCCTACGCTTTTAGCAAAAAATTAGTGGCTTTTGTTGTTTCTGTTGGATCACTAGCAATTTCTTCCAGCCTGATGGTTTCCACCGTCTCATTTTCTTGAGGTTGTGCTTGAATTTGTTTAAATTTGTGAAATCGGTTGTGTCCTGATTTTTCCGTTTGAGTATTCCTAGATTGAGGCATTATATTTCTTTTTTCTGCCTCGGCTATCTACCCTTCTTCTAGCTCCAATTGTTGCAAGTCATTTTTTAATGAGAATACTATGTGGCTAATTTTAAAACAACTCACAAACAAAATAAGTACGTGTACAATATTACAGTAAATAACAAGAAATTGTTGACCTAGTTCATCAATAAATGACTACTCTGGGGGCATTCCAAGCCAGGGATGTTATATTGCGAGGTTCAAGTATACAGTGCACAATACCACTCTTGGTGAAAACTTCCTTCTATGAAAGATGGTGATTTGGAGAATATGTGTGAGTACTTGGGAATTTTTCTGAACCCTCTTTTTGCTCTTTTTGATTCTACTTATAGTACTTTGACAAGCATGTGATAGTTGGGCAAGCATGAGCTGGATATTTCGTGTCTTATGAGAACTCATGTGATGCTGCCACGTTTTCAACTTCGTCTCCCTGGTTGACCTTTGGATTTACCTGCTTATAAAGCATTCTCCTTGTCGTCCAGATGGTTCAGTTAGTGACTTGGTTTTTATGTCATATGCCCTTTGTATCAACTTTTGCCCGACCGATTTCTCTGCTCGCCCGTTTGACCATGTCGTTGGTACAGGAACATTATCCTTAACGAGCATACAAGAATGAATATAATGCTCGCCAGACTTGGCGAGCACGCTTGTACGGCTGGCAAGGTGAGCATACTTGTATGGTTGGCAGGGCGAGCATACTTGTATGGTTGACAATCATTATCAAGGCGAACACCTCTCCATCGGACGTGGTTATTTTAATAATTTATCGATACACGTGTCCCTCTGACGTGTACAAATAAATCGAGGTAAAAACATCAATTCCAACAAGTATAAAGAAAATAAAGCAGATAATCAAAAGATAGTGAGAGATTGTCTTAAGATCAGAAAATATTGTTTTTCATTCAGACAAGACATTACACAGTTCAAAATAAAATTCTGATCCAAACCCTTCATCTCCTGATCATCAGTCTTTGGGTCTGTAACCCTCTGGCATCTCCCGCAGATTTTGAGGAACATTGAAGATCCGGTAAAGTTTCCACTTTACATCATTTATCTGCTCTGGATCAGATATGGCTGCCTTCTTCAGTAAATCATAGTAGAAATGCTCGAAAGCCAATCTGTCGAAAGATCCATCAGGTTTCTTCTTGTAATCAAGTGTATCATATGGAGTGTTGATGTTGCACGGATGTTGTTCCAGATGTTGGACAACATTCTGCACAACATCTTAAATTTGCCCTTTCTCCTAACACTGACTCCATTTTATTAGATGTGTTTTTCTATGTTTCCTACATTGCAGGTTGAAGACAATTTCGGATATTGTCAAGCGGTTGCACTGATGGAGTAAGAATATAAAGATCATGGGTGGTTACACCAAGATCATGGAGATAGTGGAGGAGATCTTCAAGGCTGTCCACACCAAGTGGATAGGACAATGCAGTTGGTCCGAATGTCTATAAATAGACTGTATTGGTCGACATTCAAGTTCGAGTTAAAGTGAAATCCCATTTTCTCTACTCCAAACTTAAGAGAGTAGCATCTGAGACACAACCGTGAGTGGAGTGTGAGGGTCGATGCTATGCCTATTTGTACTGGTCGAGTGTATCCCAACATTTCCCATCAGTATTGTGTTTGTCTTATTAGATCAAGTTTTAGGTTGAATAAGATCACTAGTTACTTGATTGAATAGATTGATTTTTGGTGTGTGGTTTTTCACTACACCTTTTAGGATCTTGTAAGAGATTCGTGTGTATCTCACTATTTGTTATAGTGATGTTTTTAACCACGAGGTTCGTATAGTCTGATTATAGACTATACACAAATTTGGAAATCCTTTGCACTGCGTTTTTATACTTCCGCTGTCATATGTTATTTTACATGTTTCACAACATTTTCAACAACACTCTGAAAATACACGCACACACACTTTCAGTTGGTATCAGAGCCATAAACATGATACACTAAGTTAAAGGTCCTGTGTTTAAAGTGTGTTTTTGTAATAGATTATCCACTGACTCCTTCATTAAAACCTCCAATTTTGGATGGATCAAATTACCCATACTGGAAACCTAAAATGTGCATGTTTATTAAGTCTATAGATGAGAGAGCATAACGTAGTGTGTTGTCTGGTTGGAATCCACCAAAGACGGTTGGTGGTAATGATGGTGATTCACAAGTCAAAAGGGAGATTGATTGGTCCAATGATGAATGCACATCGGCCAATTTCAATTCTAAAGCCCTTAATGTGATTTTTACTGCTACTGATTTCTCTATGTTTAAACTGATATCTAATTGTGTTTCTTCTAAGGATGCATGGGATATATTGCAGGAACATTTTGAAGGATCAGAAAGTGTTCGAAGAACTAGACTCAGAATGTTGGGAACCAAGTTTGAAAACTTGAAGATGAAATGAGAACATTTCATCATACAATGAAAGGATAAGTGAGATAGCTGATGAGTCACACTCACTTGGTGATCCAATTTCCAACACTCGGTTAGTTAATAAAATACTTAGAACTGTTCCTAAACGATTTGATGCAAAAATATGTGCAATTGAAGAAGCTAAGAACACTGATTTATTGAGTCAAAATGAGTTGATAAGTATTTTGAAAACTTATGAGATTAACTCAAATATGTTAGATGATGATAAACATGAGAAAGATAAAGACAAGAAAGTACTTGCTTTTAGAGGTGAAACTTCTGATAATGTTGGTAAACATCCTTATGTAACTGAAGTTGATTCTGATGATGATATTTCTGATTTATGTGATGAAAATATTTCTGAACTATTTGCTCTCATCACTAAGCAATTCAAATCTTTTCTAAAAGGAATGTTCAAAAGACCAAATGGTCAATTTTAATCAAAGGATAAGTTTAACCAAAACTCTTCTCCTTCTAATAAAAAGCTTGTTCCAAGTCAGTATTCCAGTTTCAATCAACCTAGACAATTCAATAAGGATAACAAGTTCAAATATGATACTGAGTACCGACAAAAAGTTAAATGTGATGCATGTTCTGGATATGGTCATTATACTAATGAATGTGCTAATACTATGCTTAGGAAGAAAATAAACTTTAATGCTACCTTAAATGATGATTCTGATGATGAAATTGATTCTAGTAAATGTGAGCTAAGTGCTATGTCTGCTAGAATAGTTTATGATGATACATTTGATGATGATCTCGATGATTATTGCTTTGAACCAGATTCAGATGTTCATACAACATCTGAAACAACATTCAGTCAATATAACTCTGAGATTAACTGTTTTGCTGGAACTATTCTGAATGCTGAAACATCAAAATTTGTTGATTATGACTCTGAATATCTGAAGTTTAAAACTGATTTAGAAACTCAAAAACAGGTGTTGAGTTCCTTATCTTTGGAAAATTCAGATTTGAAAGAAAATCTTTTGAAGCTTGAAGTGCTTTTAACTAGAAAAGATGTGGAAATTTCTTCTTTGAAAGATGAACTTAAGTGCATTACTCTAAGTTTTAAAAAGCTTTCTGCAAGCACTACTGAATTCAATAAGGCATTAATGATTGGTAGATCTAATAATGCTGGACTTGGCTTTGTGAAAACTTCTGAAAATACTCATTTATCCCGTGAACCTATTTCTTTTGTAAAAGCTGGAACTTCTTTGCCTAAATATTTGAAAGGTAAACAAAAGAAATCTGATGGTTTGTTTAAAGAGTATGTCTGTTTTTATTGTGCTGTAGTAGGTCATATTCGTCCATATTGTTCTAAGTTAAGAAGAGACTTAAAAGCTGGAATTGTTTTACCTGATAAAATTGAACACCTTATAAAACAGGTTAACAACAAAAAAAAGTTTATTCATATGAACATGTCATGTAATGTTGTGTATACATCTTTGAAAGCATGTGTTCCTGGATCTTGGTACTTTGATAGTGGTTGTTCTAGACACATGACTGGTAAAATTAACTATCTGTCTAACTATACATCTTGTGATGGAGGTCATGTTACATATGGTGGTGGTTCAAAAGGTAAAGTTGTTGGAAAAGGAATATTGAATGTTCCTGGTTTTCCAAAGTTGACAAATGTGTTACATGTAAAAGGTTTACTTGCTAATTGATTAGTATTATTCATTTATATGATGATGATTTGCATGTAAAGTTTGACAAGAATTCATGCTATGTGTTTGATAAAAATGATGATTGCTTCATGACTGGCAAAAGATCTGCTAATAATTGCTATTTGATTAGTTCGAATCATGCTTGTAAAAGTGCTAAAGCAGATGATATTATTTTGTGGCATCAAAAACTTGGTCATGCTAATTACAAAAGTATTCAGTAATGCTACATAGACTAGGTGCTGCTGTGGGTTTACCAGATCTTAACTTTGAAAAAGGAAAAAATCGTGGATCATGCTAGAAAGGTAAGCAAGTGAGGACAACACATCAAATGTTGTCAGCATGTACAACAAACAGGTGTTGTGAATTGATTCATATGGATCTAATGGGTCCTATGAAAACTTAAAGTTTAGGTGGAAAGAGGTATTCATATGTTCTTGTAGATGATTTTTCTAGATATACTTGGGTTATTTTTCTAAAAGAAAAATTAGATACCTTTTCTGATTTCTAAATTCTTTACAAAAGGTTTAAAATTGTTTTATGTTTAAAGATCAGTAAGATAAGTCTGATCATGGAAGAGAATTTGAAAACAGTTTGTTTACTAATTTTTGTGAAAAAAAAAAGGTATTTTTCAAGAGTTTTCTTCACCTAAAACTCCTCAACAAAATGGAATTGTTGAAAGAAAGAATAGAACTTTGCAAGAAATGACAAGAGTTATGATAACCTTAAAAAGTCTTTCTATGAAATTCTGGGCTGAAGCTTTGAATACTGTTTGTCACATTGTGAATAGAGTCTATATTAGTTCTGATAGTACTTGTACTCCCTATGAGATTCTGAATAACAAGAAACCAAATTTGAAATACTTTCATGTGTTTGGTTGTGTTTGTTACATTTTGAATGATAGAGATCAGTTACACAAGTTTGATTCTAAGAGTGATAAAGGATTTTTCTTAGGATATTCTAAGAATAGCAAGACATATAGAATCTATAACTTGAGAACTGATATAATGCAAGAATCTGTTAATGTGGTATTTGATGAACTTGTAAGTCTTGCAGGTAAAAGTGCTGAAGATAATGTATCAGATTTGATAGAAGTATCCAGAAATACTGATGACACTGAAGATAGTAAAAAGGTTGATCAGAATCATAATGTTCCTTCAACATCTGATGCAACATTACCAAAATTTCAAATACTGAAAATCTATCACAAGATTCACAGTATCCAAAACATTTGGTTCCCTCAACAAAGGTAATGAAAAGTTATCCATCAGATCAGATCATTGGAGAAGCTACCACTGGTGTACAAACTAGAAGAAGAATGGGTATTCATATTAATAACCTTGTAAGATCAGTTTGCATGTCATCCATATGCAATCAGGTAACTTTTGAGTGTTATCATTCTGAAATTGAGCCTAAAAATGTGAAAGAAGCTCTTGATGATGAAAATTGGATAAATGTTATGCATGAAGAGCTTAATCAGTTTGAAAGAAATGATGTTTGAACACTGGTACCTAGACCTAATTCTGATATTAATTTCATAGGAACAAAGTGGATTTTCAAGAATAAAACTGATGAATCTGGTAATATTGTGAGAAATAAGGCTAGATTGGTTGCTCAAGGATATACTCAGATTGAAGGAATAGACTTTGATGAAACATTTGCTCCTGTTGCTAGAATTGAATCTATTAGATTACTTCTTGCTATTGCATGTTTCATTAACATTAACTTGCATCAAATGGATGTTAAAGCTGCTTTCTTAAACGGTATTCTGAATGATGAAGCTTATGTTGAACAACCTAAACGTTTTGAAAATCTGAAATTTCCTGATCATGTTTACAAGTTAAAGAAAGCTTTGTATGGTCTAAAACAAGCACCTAGAGCTTGGTATGGTAGACTTACTGATTTCTTACTTGAGTTTGGATTTTTGAGAGGTGAAGCTGATAGAACCTTGTTCATTAAAAATTCTGATAATGATATCATTTTTGCTCAAATATATGTTGATGATATTGTATTTGGTTCAACTTCTAATGATATGCTTGAGAGTTTTGTGAAAGAAATGACATGTACCTTTGAAATGTCCATGGTTGGAGAACTGAATTTCTTTTTAGGTCTTCAAATCAAACAAATGAAAGATGGTATTTTCTTTTTTCAAAACAAATATGCTAAGAATTTGGTGAAAAGGTTTGGTCTTGAAACTGCTAAAACTATGAAAACCTCTATGGGTTCAACTCAAAAGTTGAGTAAAGACTTGATTGGAAAAGATGTTGATCCTGCTTTGTATAGATCAATGATTGGAAGTCTTTTGTACTTAACTTCTAGTAGGCCTGATATTATGTATAATGTTTATCTTTGTGCTAGATATCAAGCTAATCCAAAAGAATCACATCTTAATTCTGTAAAAAGAATTATAAGATATGTAGCTGGAACATGTGATCTAGGTATTTGGTACTCAAAGGATAACAATTGTTCTTTAGTTGGCTATAGTGATGCAGATTGGGCAGGTGATTGTGATGACAGAAAAAGTAGTAGAGGGGGATGTTTCTACATGGGAAACAACATTATCTCCTGGCATAGTAAGAAACAAAACTGTGTTTCACAATCTACAGCTGAGTCGGAATATGTTGCTGCTAGAAGTTGCTGCACTCAACTGCTTTGGCTTAAAAAGATGTTTAATGATTATGGGTTGGAAAGTGGTATTTTGACTATTTATTGTGATAATACTAGTGCTATCAATATTTCCAAGAATCTTGTGCAACATTCTTTGACTAAGCATAAAAGTATAAGACATCACTTTATAAGAGATCTTGTAGAGAAAGAAGTTGTGAAGTTAGAGTACATTTCTACTGAAAAACAACTTGATGATATTTTCACAACAACCCTTGATAATGAGAGGTTTTCTTCACTTAGAAAATCTTTTGGTCTTTGCTATATCTGAAAATAAACACTAGATGTTGTGACAAATGTTTTCAACATTTTAAGCAACATTGTGGTTCTGATAATGAATTTGTCTGCTGATTTACTTATGTTTGAACTTTAAATGATAGTGTTATGATCTTATTGTTGAATCATGGTTTAGATACAGAGTCCTGGACATATATCTCTTAAATGCATTGAAAAATAAAACACAACTTAGATGTGTAATCACTGAGTAACTATGGGACACGGAGCTCGCTACTACGATGTTCTCTTTTTAAAAGGTGATTAAATATACATCCATGTTTGTTCACAATCCATTGAGTAACTATGGGGCACGGAGCTCGCGACTACGATGTTCTCTTTTGAAAAGATGGATCAATGTGAACATGTGTTTAAAAGAAAATTTCAAAATATGCAACACTTTGATGATGAATTTCATGCAAAATTGAGTGTTGAGATATATGTGTGCCGACATTTTGTGAAACCTTAAATGATTCGAACTTTATCTATCATAAATTCTTCAATTAATGTTCTGATTAAGTTGAATTCGCGGTTTAATCACATTATTCGAACTGATTTTGGATTATTCAATTTTGGATATGGTCTCTATTTTTGAAAATGTTTTTGGCGCTCCTACACAATCACACGATCACACTTGTCTTAGTGGGTGGTTACTTTGTCCCACTCTTGGTCGGTTTCTGTGGTAGTTTTGTGTAATAACCTCCGCTTTGTTCTCTACTTAAGTTAGATTTATCTGTGATGTTCATTACTGAAAGCTGAAAACTTTGTTGTTGCACATAGGAATCGAGGTTTGTGTTCGTTCTACTTATGTTATTTCAATTATTTCGGTCATATACTTCTTTTCCCTCCTATTTTTTATATGACATTATTTAATTGTCTTTGCTTTTATGTGATTGGACAGAAAAGAGGTGGGATGGCTGATAAACAAAACCTTTCGAGTTCTTCTGATCACTCTCACTCACACGTAAACCCTCCTTTCTCAAACCCTCATCGTTCAAACCCTTCTTCTCCAGAAACATCAAACCCTTTGAATCTTCTTGCTGAAATGGCTACTCAAAACTCAAATTATGATTCCACTAATGTTGGAGGATCATCATCTTCATCCGTACCAAAACCCACTCCGCACGAATTTTCTGAAGATATCCCTCAATCTCTGATTCGACTTATCATCGATCAGATACTCGAGAAAAATCTTCCTGTTCTTCCAGATGTTTTTGTTGGCAAAAGACAAGTCAACATTAATGACTTTGTTGATCTTTCTGCTAAACCCTTAGCCACAGAAATTCCTGATGAACCTTCTCCAAAACTTGTTGAAAACCCTACTCAAACGGCCGATGTTGAGATGAACAAAGCTGATTCCTCTGATTCAGAAGGAATGGGGGAGAAACTCAAGAACATTCGATTGAGAAAGAAGCAATTGGCTCCAAAAAGAGGTGGTGGAAAATGGGGAAAGAGGAGAGTCTCACAGAGGAATCTTGGAAAGAAAGTAGATTACAATGGAAAACGTCCTAAGAGGACTGATGGCGGTGTTGATGATCCTATCACTGTAGAGGATTTAGATGAAGAAATGGTTGTTCCATATGTTCCTGTTCCTGAGCCAAAAGACTCAGATGATGACTTAACCATGGATGAATTGATGGCAAAGAAAGAGAAACGAACCAAAAGGAGAAATGAACCATCTGTGAATGCTGCTCCTGATGCTGTAGAACCATCTGAGAATGTTGAAAGAGATGATTCAGAGAGAGAGGAATCTGAGAAAGATGAAGCTGAGACAGATGATTCTGAGGAAGAAATGAATGTTGAGGAAGATGATCCTGAAGAAGATGATGAAGCTGATATACAGGAAGATGAGCCTGTTGACAATCAAACTGATGATGAGTTTGATCAACTCTTTGATGAGGTAATGGATTCTAACTCTGACTCAGATGATAAGGTTGAGCATGATAGACAATCTGTTGTTGTTAAATCCATGCTTAAGAGGTTTATTGTGGATGAAAGGATAATCAACATGCCTGATTTTGAAGCTCAAAATCTGATAGGTTTTCTTGATAGTAGATCTCCGTTGCATACTCTACAATATGCCAAACCTTATTATGTTGCTTGGGTTGCTGAATTCTATGCTAATTTGAAGAAGAGTTGTGGAAATAGAAATCTTCAAATTATGGGAAAGTAAGATTTAGGTATAATGTTGTTATCATCACTCCTAGGCTCATCAACATTTTCCTAAAGACTAAGAATGTAGAGGAAGAACCTATTGATCTAGAAATTGGTGAAGTATTGTCTGTGATAACTGGTAGAAGATATTCTGAATGGACATTGCAATTTTCTACTGCAAAATTGACTTCTCTCTATTCTGTGATGCATAAACTGTTGGTCTCAAACTGGTATCCTTCTAGAAATTCCACTATGCTTAATAAAGAACAGGCTTTCCTGCTTTACAAGATTGTTCATCTGAACAAGTTTAATATGGGACAAATCATATTTGATAATATGATGTCTCTTGCTGGAAAACATGGTGATGGTGGAATGTTCCCATATCCAAGTTTGATCTGTCAGTTCTTGGATAAGTTGGAGTTTGACAGACCTAGAGGAGAGAAGATCAGTGGGTTTATTCCTAGCTTTGGGATTTCCCCAGTTCTGAAATGTGGTAACCGTGTGGTTGATCTACCTATGGAAGACCCTGAACAACAGACAGAAAATGTTGCCCATTCTGTTAGCAATATTCCTTACACATTCACAAGAAGTAATGGTATCCCCTCTGTCACATTTACTAATTCTTTCATTACTGATCAAATTCAATCCATCCAGCACAACATAGATGCTCTTCTTAAACAGAAAACCTTCTGGAGAAGCCTACTTTCTACTCCAACAGGGGGAGGATCACCTGATGATGGTCCTCATGATGATGGTAATGATGGAGCTGGTCCATCTGGCCATGCAGGTGAGAAGGATGATGTACCAGATGCTGGTGATAATGCTGCTGAGGATGATGATGGTGCTGCTGCACAAGATGATCAAAATGATGTTTTAGACAGAGATGTTGAGGATGCTGTACAAGATGCTATGAATGAGGTTGTGGAGGATGCAGTGAATGATGTACTCAATGCTGCTGCTACTACTGAACAAGTTGTTCCTGACCTTGCACCAATTGACCCTACACCTGATGATAGTACTGATGAAAATCTGAGAAAGACTCCAGACAGGGAGAATATGTCTCCTGAGAGTATTTCTTTGCTTGATGAGATGTATGGTCATGACAATTTGTGAACAGATTCAACACAGGGGGAGTTTTTTATGTATGGAGGAGCATTTGCAGATTATGGAGATGCAGTCATTCCAATGGCCCAGTCCTTCCATATACTTCACTATAAAAATTCCTTTCTGTATTGCAATCTTTTATTTACCGCTCTTTACTTTATGAATTATGTTAATGGACAATTAGTCGATAGGTTTATGTTTCTGTCATTTACTTTATGTTGGATATTTTGGCCTAAGTACACTGCTGATGTACTTAGTGCCTGTGTTGATTGTTTGTTTTGAAATTATGATTTGGTTGAATAGTAGTTGTTCTCTGAATGGCTATTATTTATTTCTTTCCTGACACAAGTTCGGATGTTGTCTTAAACATCAGGTGTGTTGTAGTAGAAAGACCAAATTGGGGGAGTTTGTTGATGTTGCACGGATGTTGTTCCAGATGTTGGACAACATTCTGCACAACATCTTAAATTCGCCCTTTCTCCTAACATTGACTCCGTTTTATTAGATGTATTTTTCTATGTTATCTACATTACAAGTTGAAGACAATTTTGGATATTGTCAAGCGGTTGCACTGATGAAGTAAGAATAGAAAGATCATGGAGATAGTGGAGGAGATCTTCAAGGTTGTCCACACCAAGTGGATAGGACAATGCAGTTGGTCCGAATGTCTATAAATAGACTGTGTTGGTCGACATTCAAGTTCGAGTTAAAGTGAAATCCCATTTGCTCTACTCCAAACTTAAGAGAGTAGAATCCGAGACACAACCGTGAGTGGAGTGTAAGGGTTGATGCTATGCATATTTGTACTGGTCGAGTGTATCCCAACATTTCCCATCAGTATTGTGTTTGTCTTATTAGATCAAGTTTTAGGTTGAATAAAATCACTAGTTAGTTGATTGAATAGATTGATTTTTTGGTGTGTGGTTTTTCACTACACCTTTTAGGATCTTGTAAGAGATTCGTGTGTATCTCACTACTTGTTATAGTGATGTTTTTAACCATGAGGTTCGTATAGTCTGATTATAGACTATACATAATTTTGGAAATCCTTTGCACTGTGTTTTTATACTTTCGCTGTCATATATTATTTTATGGAGGATGAGAAATCTTGGAATTGTTATCCCTGGCATCTTTCTGCAATTCCTTCAGAAAGATTGGATGCTTGTTCTCCATCCAGTTTAGGAACTCCTCATCTGAAAATTCTTCAACCGGTACAATGTCCAGCACGAACGCATCCAGGAGCCATTCTGCTTTGATCTTCAGCCATTCCTCCATCCTTTCTGCACGCCTAGCGTCTCTGCGGATGATATCTTCAGCACTTCCTGGAATCAGAGGTTCCACAAAATCTTTTCCTAATTGACCTTTCCTCAGTCTTGTGGAATATCTCCTCTTCAGACTTTTAGCATCAGACAACTTCTCCTTCCTCCTTTCTTCTTCACTCAGCCTAGCTTCTTCAGCCAACTGTTCTTTTGACATCTTGATGGCCAGAATCTTGTCAGCTTCAACCTGAGCAGCTGAAGCACTCCTTATGATTCTCTGAGTGGTAGTAGGAGCAAGCGGAGGTTCAGGTGCAGACGGTGAGGGACCAGCTCTCTTAGCTTTCAATTTAGATCTTTCTAGCCTTGCTCTGACCTCAACAGCTAGTTCATCCAAATCAGCAAGTCTTTGTTCATGTGCTTCAACAGTTTGGATAAGATCTTCTGAAGTTCTGATCAGCTCAATTGGTTTCTCAACCTGTCCTTCCCCCTTTTTGGTTTGATCAAACAGGGAGTTAAGATGGGAAGTCAGGGAACCAAAACTGATAACAATGGCTTGGTTTAGATCTGTTATAGTCAAACCCTCAGCTGGGACAGTCTCCTCGCGAATCTTTTTCACCAGTTCGTGCTTGGCAGTCTCAATGGCATTCGAGAAAGTAAGAATAAGCTTGTCGAATTTCTCTTCAGAGGAGTTCAGCTTATCCGTAGCTACAAGCAGAGGGACTTAAAGATTGGTTATTTTTGCTAGATTATCATTCACAGTCTTCGTGAAGTCCTCCATCACCTTCTTGACATCTCGTGTGAACTGCTTTTTCAGTTCAGTTACCTGAGTCTCCATGTACTGTCTCTGTTCCGTCATGACATTAACTGATGTCTGGCGATGTTCTGTTATAATGTTGCTAATGGAGTTCGCTAGCACTGCTTCAACTTCCTGTTGCAGTAATTCCTTGAAACAAGTTCTGATCTCTTTTAACTGATCAGAAGTGATGTGAGTTGCAGGAATGTTCAGAATGGCCTGGCCTGTTGGACCTTGAGGAAGTCCAACAATTTCCTCGATCCACGTTAAGCCTCGGTGGTTGGTCAATCTTTGCCAACACCGTTCCACCTTCATCGGCAATTTCAGCCACTTCCATTTGATCTTTCTCTGTAGCAGATTCTTCTACAGGTTTACCCAACTTCTTGTAAACCAGTTCCCTTACAGCTTCAGCAGATAATAAGTCCACTAGAGAGCTTACTCCAGCTGCTCTCTTCATGGTGAAGTCGAAGTCTGCAAATTCATCTGCACCGCCCATCTGTTCCATGACTATGATAAAGTCAGAGAAGTTTTTCAGACTCAGATCTCTCCAAGCAAGAATCTCTAACACTTCATATTTGATCAGAGGTGAATCATTCATCTCCGGGAATAGTTCATCCAAATCCTCTCAATCCTTAGTCTGATCATGTGACCGAATATGGTCTTGGAGACCCTTAATTCAGGAATGACTTATGAGGTTGATGGGCTGGGCTGATCTGTGATTGAAACAAGTGGTTCAGGGGGCACAGACTCTTGGACTTCAGGTTGTTGAACTTCTAAAACTGCAGGCGGAGATGGCACCTCCGTTCTTTGTTCCTCTGGTTGAGCATGAGCAGTTTCAACCTTTTCTGGACTTGGATGCGGAGAGGGAGAGCAAACCATCTGTTGCAGACCGGCAGATTGAGATCAGGTAGGGGAATGAGCTCTGGATTGTGGTGAGGGAGACCGAACTGGTTCACTCCCCTTAGCTTGGGTTCCCTCATGCTGTTCTGGTGAACTGGCAGCTTGGGACTTCTCTTTCCTGGATGGTTCAGAGGCTCTCTGGCCAGATCCACCTGACTTACTCCCAACCCCACTCTTAGCAGTTTCCTGCTCTGTATCGGTATCTTTTTCATCTGCTCCAGGTTCCATGAACAGAGTCATGGGGGCTTGCCTTAACTTCTTCTTCCTTTGTCCAGGAGCAGCAGTCGTCGCCTTCTCTGAACCCTCTGTTCCTGCGGCAGTTTTTCTCTTCTTCTTTTTCCTATCAGTCTTCTGTGGATCAGCATTAGAAGGGCTAAATATTGGAGAAGAGTCTGTAAGGAAGGCCCTATAATGCTTCAATCCTTTAGTCTCCCACTCCATGTTCGGCATTTATCTCTGAGAATAACGGCTACTTTCCCAAGATTGCTCGAAGACTTATCTTTCTCATTCAAAATTTATGTTCTTCTCATTCACTATCCATTTTTTTTTTATCTATCCACCGCGAGCCAAGCAATGCATCTTCACAGATGTTAGTCCATCATGACTAAAAGAGATGCCCAGTATGGTCTTGGATAGAATTTCAAACATCAGTCTGTATTTCGTCTTGAGCATTGGTTTTACGAACCCTGAAGTGTGACTTTTGTCAGCTTCTCTGAATAGTTCATCACGAATCTTCTCATCCTCATCATCTCGGTAGTGAGCCGGTGATATCTTTCCTCTTGAAAGAGCAAAGAGTCTGAAGATATCTTCACCGTTCACTAAAGATTTAAATTCATCTCCTGGTTGAGTGACTTCCAGATTTTGAAGAAAATCCAAGGCTTCATATTGCATTACGGGATTTGCATTTTTGGAGCAAAATTGTTCCAAATCATTGTCCCTTAGAATTTGCTCGACCTCCATTGATTCAGGGTCTGGAGTTACCCCAAATACCACATATTTATCTTCAATAACTTGTTAAGCACATAATTTTCCCTATCCCGTGTTTAGCCATCTGTAACATATACATAACATGAGTAAAATAGATAAACACGAATACCAAAAAACATTTGCAAGACATGTTCATTGTTATGCAACATTAAGGAGATGAATCAAAAACCCACATATGCAAAATTCAATAGTATATCCAAAAAGATTAGATTCAGGAACATTACCAGAATCTATTGAATATGTTTTGAAAAATATAGTGTGAAGACTTCAGAGATTTTGCACAAGTGTGAAGTGAATTTGGGAAAAGTGTTCGTTAGAAAAAAATTTAGGGCAAAGGGATTTTATGAGATAAACTTTCTCCCTTTTATAGAAATGGAGGGAAAATAGATTTTGGAAAACTGTGACAGGATTTCAATCGTTTAAATGAAATGAACAGTTGAGATCAAGCGGTTTATTTTAAAGAATATCGTGTGGTCAAGGGTTTTAATCCGACAGCTTTTAGATTTAAAAATACGTAGTAAATGCTTTTTAATACATGTTCCCGACGTCCTCATTAAATATTTTGCAGGACAGCGTTATATGTACTTGAGTACAGTAAAGACCCAGATAAGATCAAGTAAACACGACAGAACAAGTAGAGAAGAGTTAGAAAGGATCAGAAATGCGTATCTGATTGACTGATATTGTAATCAATCAATTACCACAAGTGTAGATTCCTATTACTCCTTTCTGATTTCTAAAGTGTTGATCTTAATTAACCCTTTAACCCTTAGTTATTTCCCAACAATCCTTCTATGGGATCAGTTTCCTACCGATCTCACTTATCAGTTGAAGTTCCCCCTTCAACTGTTATTCCCTTTTCTGAACAGTTTCCTGACTGATCTAAATTGATCAGTTGAAGTTTCCCCTTCAACTGACCTTCTTACCTGGTCAGGAACGTAACCAACTGGTATTGTAGATTAAGCCACCAAAGTATTCTAGTGAATCTTCTCCAAGATTCAGAAGCCCTAGCTCATTGCATAGTTCTCTGAATTTGACTTCAGCTAAAGGCTTGGTTAAGATATCAACTTTCTGCTTGTCAGTATGGATCTTTTCCATTCTGATGTTCTTCTTTTCCACATGATCTCGTATAAAATGATGTCTGATGTCCACATGCTTGCATCTTGTATGCAGAACTGGGTTCTGTGTTATAACAATTGCACTATTACTGTCACAGAAGATAGGCACATTCGTAGCTACAATGTTATAATCCCTCAGCTGCTGACAAAGCCAGAGCAGTTGGGAGCAACACCTTCCTGCGGCCATAAATTTTGCTTCAGTAGTAGATGTGGTAACAGATGTTTGTTTCTTTGAAATGAGATCAGTTTACTTCCCAGAAACTGACATGTACCTGAGGTTAATTTTCTGTCTATCCTACAACCTCCATAATCAGAATCGGAGTACCCAGTAAGCTCTAGACTATCATCTGCTAGGGTACCATAAACCAAGGTTCACGGTTCCCTTCAGATACTTAAGAATCTGCTTAGCTGCTATCAGGTGGCTCTGCTTTGGATTTGCCTGAAATCTGGCACATACACCTACTGCAAATGTTATATCTGGTCTACTGGCAGTAAGGTATAGTAATGATCCAATCAAAGCCCTATACTCCTTCTGATTAGTTTTCTGACCACTTTCATCTGGATCCATCTTGAAGGCAGTCATTATTGGAATCTTTGCAGCTTTGCAATTATGGATTCCATATTTAGCTAGTATATTCCTTGTAAACTTTGCCTGACAGATGAAGATCCCAGTATGAGCCTGCTTGACTTGAAGACCTAGAAAGTAGTTCATCTGGCCCATCATGGACATCTCGAATTTCCCTAGCATCAGTTTACTAAACTTATCACATAAGTTCTTGTTGGGAGATCCGAAGATAATGTCGTCCACATAGATCTGAACCATCAGAATATCATATCCATCTTCTATTCTGAACAAGGTCCTATCAATCAGTCCTTTAGTGAAACCATTTTCTTCCAAGAACTGGCACAATATATCATACCAAGCTCTAGGAGCATGTTTCAAAGAGCCTTCTTTAAATGGTATACCTGATTATTCATTTCAAAACCTGGAGGTTGGTCAACATACACGTTTTCAATTAGTATTCCATTTAAGAATGCACTCTTTATGTCCATCTAATACACAGTAAATCCCCTGTGAGCAGCATAAGCCAGAAATAACTAAATGACTTCAAGACGAGCGACTGGTTCAAAGGTGTCATCATAATCAACCCCTTCTGTTTGTGAATATCCCTTAGCAACAAGTCTTGCCTTATTTATGGTTATCACATTTTGCTCATCCTTTTTGTTCTTGAAAACCCACTTAGTGCCAATCACATCTTGGTGTGTTGGTCTATCTACAAGTTCCCAAACTTGATTCCTTTCAAACTGCTCTAGTTCTTCTTGCATGGCTAGAATCCAGTTTGCATCTTAGAGAGCTTCTTCAACTGTGAGAGGTTCATTCAAAGATAGATAACAACAATACATTGCACTTTCACCAATCTGATGTCTAGTTTGAACTTTATCAGATGGGTCTCCGATGATCAGGTCAGTTGGATGACTGGTTATCCAGGTTATTCTTCCCTGATTTTCAGCAGTTTGGAGAACATTATCCTCTTCTGATAATGATTCATCACTAGAGACTGGGAGAGGTACTTCAGTAGGATCCACTTGGCATGGACATATCTCAGCTGATGTTGGACTCATCATATGCTGAAGTCTGTCCACCGGAACATAAGGTGTTCCCCCTGAATCAGATGGTTCAGTTGTTACGTCTCAGCTGTACCAGCTTCTTCACTGACAGTTGTACGTACCTTAGGGTCTGACTGACCTGGTGAATCATCAAGGTCAAAGTTAGGAATGTATATACAGTGACATATTTCGGATCCTTTCCTTTGAGCCTCAACTGATCCATATTTAGTGATTCTGGTTTATCAGGTACGTCTTGTTCTACGACAGATTTCTCCTGATCAGATGTTGACTCATCAAAGACCACATGAGGTGTCTCTTCCACAATTAGGGTTCGTTTATTGAAAACCCTAAATGCTTTGCTGGTTAAGGAATATCCTAAGAATATACCCTCATCTGACTTGGCATCGAAGGTTCTCAACTGACACTTCCCATTGTTGTGAATGAAACACTTGCACCCGAACACATGAAAGTAGAAAACACGAGATTTTCTACCCTTCCACAGTTCGTAGGGTGTTTTGAAGTGAATCTTAGTCAGAGAACATTTGTTCTGGGTATGACATGCAATGTTAATTGCTTCTGCCCAGAAACGGTTTGGTGTGGCATGTTCATCTAACAAGTGCGAGCAGCTTCTTTGAGTGTTCTATTTCTCCTTTCTGCTACGCCATTTTGTTGTGGTGCTCTTGCAGCTAATGTCTAATGTTGTATACCAAACTCAGAGCAAAAATCAGATATAAACTGGTTCAAGAATTTTGTACCTTTATCTGATCTGATTTTTACTATGTTGAGACCCTTTTCATTATGAATCTTCTTGAGAAGTTCAGGTAGCTTTGTTGTATTTTCATTCTTCTTATACAAGAATACAACCCTGGTGAACTTGGAGTAATCATCCACAACCGCCAAAGTGTATTTGCGTCCACTGAAACTAAGGGGCTGTAACTGGTCTAAACAAATCCATTTGGAGTAATTGCAATACTTTGCTGGATGGAGGAGAAGAAATCCATTTGAATGAAGCCTTGACTTGCTTTCCCTTCTGACATGCGGCACATGTCTGATCCTTAGAGAAAACTTCATTCAGGAGACCCTCAACCAAGGAAATCCTTCCTATCTTGTTAAGAGTCTTAAAGTTCAGATGACTCATACATTTGTGCCAGAGCCAACTGACACTCTTGGTACTCTTAACAATCAAGCATGCAGTTCTTGGAAAATTGTCCCAATCTGAAGTGTAGATTGTTCCTTTTCTGGAGCCAGTTAGCAAGATCTGCTGAGTAATTCGATTTTTGATTGTGCATTTATCTGTCGAGAACATAACACTAAATCCGTTGTCCCAGAATTGTGATACAAATAACAGGTTATGCCTTAAGCCATCAATGTACGAAACACCTGTAACATGTACATCATCGTTCACTAAGGTTCCAACTCCTCTGGTAAAACCAAAGTTGTCATCCCCAAAGAGAACTCGTGGGTCTAGCTTCTCAATGTAATCGCTGAGGAGATGTTGACTTCCAGTCATGTGCCTTGAGCATCCACTATCTATATACCGGATAGTTGCTTGTACACCTCTTTTATTGGCCAATCCCACACGAACCTGTGAACAAATCAGACTTTAGGTACCCCAGTAGGGTTGGGTCTTGGGGGTTAGTTGTCCCTTTCGGGATTCAGACAAACAAGGCATTTCTATTGTAGTCTTCAAGATCAGAAGGCCTTATTTGTATCCCATATGCATCTACATAATCATATGTCTCATCATGTGCGTTTCGATCAGTATGATTATTAGTGTGAGCCTTGGATGAATCAGAAGACTTGGGATTTTTCTTGTTAGCTGGTCTTCTTTTAATCCATTGGGGCTCAGGTGCAACAGTCCTTGGTTTCTGATTGTAAGGGTAGGTACGACTGCTACCATCAAAAGATTCATATATTTTCTGCACATATGGCTTGATCAGTTTACCTTTAGCTTGCTGGTTAGGTAGCTTGGACTGAGTCGACTTCAGCTGGGACTGTCCCTTGCGAGATGGTCCAGACTGAGGCCTACTCTGCTAATTTGGCTGAGGTCTCTTAAGAAGAACAAGATTCTTCTGTTGATTCCTCGGCTGGTGTCCGATCGGGTCCATTTCCCTTCCTCGATCCGACACCTTTTGCGACCCCGGGGTTTTCCCTTATTTGATACAAATTTGGCATAATTTGTATCTTTATCAGAAACTCATTTGGTTACACTTTTCAGATGTGAACCAGATGGGACTTTTGAGGATCCGTATCAAACCCAATTCCCTTCTTTTAGAACATCTCCCTGGTTGTTCAAGTTTTAACATTTTAGATGATTTTGTGAAAACCTCTATTTTCTTCATTAATTAAACTTTCGATTCTCATGCATTCGGAAGAGTTCATAAATTTTAGAACATCTAGTTCTATGGTCATCATTAAACAATTTCAAAGAGCCAATTTTTAGAACTCTATTTATCTTCAACAATTTACTCTTCTTTTACTTTCTTTTTCTTTTTAAAAGGGACATTCTCTGCCCTTAGGTTATCATTCTCAGCTTCCACTCTTGTATAAGTATATATTGCATTAGAGAGATCATCAAGCAATTGGTCATTATAGACCTGCAGGTTAATCTCTCCAGCAGATGTGCTTAGCACAACAGGTGTAGAACAGGAAACCACAGAAGGTTTAGAGATTACCTCAGATTGGTCAGCTTCTCTGGCCATCAAATAGATGTCATCATCAGATGAGAAATTCAGATCATTAACATCGTCAGTGTTGGTTATCAGACAGAAATCTTCAACAGATGAGTATCTAGAGTCATCTGATGGCATGTAAGAGTCATCGAAATACCAGGTGTATCTGCTATCATAGCTTTTCTGTCTATTTATCATTGCTCTCTTCTGTTTCTCTTCTCCTCTCTTTCCTTAGGGGTCAGGTCGGGGCTGTCTGTTTTGTAGTGACCTGGTTTATGGTAGTTGAAACAAGTTCCTGAATCTCCAGATCCTCTTCTGTTAGGTGAATCATTTCCTCTATAATTTCTGTCAGGTGACTTTCCTCCTTGCTTGTAATCAGAACTCCTTCTTTCTAATTTTTCACCACGTCTATCTCCTCTGCGATCATCCTTTCTGTCATTGCTTAGGTCATCTCTCCGATCCTCTCTTCGATCGTCTCTTCTGTCATCGAATGATCCCTTTCTTGAGATCTGTCAGTAGATCTCATGTCTCTTCCTCTGCCTCTATTTATAGTCTTTGTAGAACTTTCTATTCTTTCCCATTTAAATGTTTGATCTTTCATGTTTTCTGGTCAGCAGAGCAATTTGTTCATCTTTACTGATGATGTTCCCCATAGGTTCAGCTGATCATGAACTGCTACCAGTTGCCTGAAATGCAACATTTTTTGAAGTTGTGGTAGCTTCAGAAGGACCATCATCTGATTCTCTGGTTCTCTCAATCAGATCAAATTCATGTGCTTTCAAACTGAAGAACAAATCATTCGGCTTCATGGTACCAATATCTTGATCTTCGATCATTTGACTTCATGGTAACAAATTCATGTTCTTTGTCAGTGATCTCAGAATATTGTAGTTGATATCCTTCTCTGACATTACTCGGCCTAAATCACGTAGTCTATTGACTCCTCGAGTAATTCTTCCATCTAGCTGATCAATTGTCTCGTTTGGTAACATCTTTAGTTTCTCGAAAGTTTACCAGTTCAGCTTGTAGTCTACTGTCCTTAATCAGATCATTACCTTTGCAGATTTTAGCAAGTGTATCCCAAACTTCCTAAGTTGTCTTCAAATACTTGACCTTCTCAGTGTGGTAGAATCCACCGTCTTCATGATCAGATGTCTGGCCACCGTATCCAGGTTGGACAACTTCCCCTCTTCTGCATCTATCAGCGAAGGACTCTTTCTGATTCTTTCTCCAAGTGGTTGTGTTAGATCATCTCCTTCAGCTGGATTATAGTGATATATGATGATAGGTCATATCTCAAGAATCTCCCTCATTCTGTTGCTGATGACTCCCAGATGGTCACTCATGTCGAGAGACCAGTCGTCGGATACTCGTCGATAGAGAACTTAGGCAGATCATGATTCATTCCAGATGTGTTATCCATGCTTACGTGAGTTTGAGTAATATGAGTTTTAAAACATATTTTTCAAGATCAGTTCAAGTGACCACAAAGGTTCTTCCTCAAGAACCGATGATATTCAAAGCCAATGGTCGGAAGATCCACTGCTTTGATACCACTTGTAGGTCCTGAACGGGTTTTCGTGAGGGCAGAAGTCTAGAGGGGAGGGTTGAATAGACTTCTAAAACTTTTGTGTGAATCAGGTGTGATAAGTAGATAAGCCTGATTAGAGTGCGAGTGATCAGTTTGGACTGATATGCAACTTACTGAATGCCTGAGGGCAGATCAGTTTGGTGTCTATCAGTTTAACTGATGTGCAGAAGCTAAGTTCTAACCCGTGTGAAAAATTAGTTTAACTCAAATCAGATTCTGAGTGTCTGTTTTAGACCAGATGACTAAAGTGTCAAGCTGATCAGATCAGTTGCTTGGTTCAAGTCTGATCCAGATTCAGAATATGCATGTAAGATAAAGCAAGTAGTGTGCAAGAGTGTAAAGCAGATAAATCACACAAGATTTATAGTGGTTCGGACAACTCGTCCTACGTCCACTCTTCCCTATCAGCAGGGGCACTCACTTAATCAAACTTGACTTAGTTTAATCTGTTAGTCCAACACAATACATTAGATTTTTCAAGAGTTCTCACCAACAATCCTAGAAATTAGAAACTAGAAACCCTAGTCTGAAATCTTGCTTAACAAACTTAACCTAACTTTGTGGGTTTGGGTATAAGATTTGTATATTCCAACTGGAATTCTATCATAGTATCTGAGTAGCCTAAAGATAAAGGATAAGAATTCAAAGCTAAGAACTATGGGATGAACACTTAGAAAATTAATCTTTGTTTGGGTGTTCTTCGTGCGGAAATCTGTTTGAGCTTGAGCTTGAGCTTGATGATAATTTCCGTAACCTTACTAAGAAGGTATGATCCCATATATATAGACCTTGAAATCGAAGAGCCGTTGGAGAGCAATTTGAATCTAGGTCTATTTTAGGTAGGTTTGCAGGGGCGATTTGATGTTCTTCAGAACTGGCATGGCCGAAAGCGTGCAATTTGTCCTTTCTAGCCATTGAGCTTTAAGCCTTTCACACCCTGAACCTTATCAATTCAGTAAAAACGTGTCAATCCTCCATTGTCTAGAAAGTACCATGAATCCTGGACTTGGCAGCTCTTCATTCTTAATGTCTGATCGATTTTGTTTGACATAGGTTGATTCTCCCGAATCATCTCTACTGAACAGATCAGATCAGTAGAGACTGATCTGCCTTTCTTGTAGTCGCCAGATATAAGTTGTCTTAGCTCAACTTGCTGACTTCTTCTGATGTAGTCTGATCTGGTCTTCTGTCTTGTTATCTTCTTCTTCATAACCTCAGATGTGTTCTGGTCTTCCCTTCTGATATTCTAGACTGAAGACTACTCACATTGAGTTCCCCCTCAGTATGTGATCTATTTATATTTACATCAGTTGCTCTTTACAATAATTATCAACTGGTCAACTTAGTCCTAAATCTAGATCATCAGTCAGCTAACAGTTCTGACTGGTCCTATTACAACTGTTTTGGAACTTTTATTAAAACTAATAAATTTCCCAACACCAAAACTTGGCATATAACCACTAATTCTTTCACCTCTTGGTCTCTCAACTTCCAGTCTATCTAACAGTTTACATATCAAGCTTGGATATGGCAAAATGGTTCCTTCAGAGTGCTTACCAGCATATGACACAATGTTGTCAAATATGATTTGACCCATGTTAAACTTATTCAGATTTACAATTTTGTACAACAAGAATGTTTGTTCCTTGGTTAACACAGTAGAGTTCTTTGAAGGCAACCAATTAGAGACTAGCAGCTTATGCATCACAGAGTATAAAGAGGTCAGTTTTGCAGTAGAAAATTGTAAAGTCCATACAGAATGTCTACCACCAGTGATGATAGACATCACTTCCCCTATTTCCAATTCTCCAGTATCATCCTCCATTTGTCTAGTCTTCGGAAAGATGTTTATAATCCTAGGGGTAAAGGTAACAACATTGTATCTAAACATTACTTTTCCATAATTTGAAGACTGCCTATTCCCACAACTCTTCTTCAAATTAGCATAAAATTCAGCAACCCAAGCAATATAATAAGGTTTGGCATATTGTAGAGCATGCAACAGAGATCTACTATCAAGAAAACCTATCAGATTTTGAGCTTCAAAATCAGGCATTTTGGTTATCCTTTCATCCATTATAAATCTCTTAAGCATATCTTTAACAACAATAGACTTTCTATCAGGCTCAAACTTATCATCAGGGTCAGAATCAAACATAAGTACCTCATCAGAATCATATGAAAGATCATCTCCAGAATCAGCTTCATCATCATCTTTTTTCAGGCTCATCTTCTTCAACATCATCCTTTTCAGGAGCTTCCTCTTCCGCAGGATCCTCTGCTTCAAAATCCTCTTCCTTAGAGTCCTCTTTCTCAGAATCATCTTTCTCAACATCCTCAAATGGTTATGCAGCATCAGGAGCAACATTCATAAGAGGGTCATTTCTCCTTTTGGTTCTTCTTTCCTTCTTAGCCATTAGCTCTTCCATTGTAAGGTCATCATCAGAATCTTCCACTTGAATTGGATCATCAACACCACCATAAGTCCTCTTAGGACATTTCCCAGTGTAGTCCACCCTCTTTCCAAGGTTCCTATGTGAGACTCTCCTCTTTTCTCACTTTCCAAGCATACTTTTCAGTATAACCCCAACACTAAGTGCTTCTTCCTCAGCCGAATGTTCTTTAATTTTTCCCCCATTCCTTTTGAATCGGAGGATTCATCATCATGCATTTTAAATACATATTTCAAATTTAGGAGTAGGTTTATGTTGACTTATTTTCTCCCTACAAAGACCAAAGGGTTTTTCTCAAGTATTTTTTCGATGACTAATTGAACCAAAGAGTGAGGTGTATTTTCAAGAAACTCGTACGGAATGGGTTTTGTGTTAGATGAGGACGATGATCCACCAACATTCAGGAAATCATAATTTGGGTTAAGTGAGGCCATTTCTGCAAGAATGTTCAAAGGGTTTGAGTTCGCCGGAGATGAGGGTTTCGATTGAGGGTTTGAGTATGAGTGTGAATGATCAGAAGAAACCGAAAGGTTTTGTTTATCATACATCTCACCACCAGAATATCCAATCAAATAATACACCATGATTAAAATAATGTTTTATGAAATATAGGAGGAAAAAGTAAAGTATAAGACCGAAAATAATGAAATAACACAAGTGTAAATCAAACAAACCTTGAATCCTATGTGCAACAACAATGTTTTCAACTTTCAGTATTAAACAACACAAACAATTCAACCTTAAGTAGAAATCAAAGCATGGAGGTTATTACACACATCCACAAAAATCGATAATGAGTGGAACAAAGGTAACCATCCACTATGTTGCAAGTTTGTGATCGTGTGATCTGTAAGAAAGCCCCCAAAAAACATTTTCAAAACCAGGAAACCATATCCAAAATTAAATAGACACAAATTAAGTTCAAACAACTTATTTAATCCACAAAATCGACTTACCAAGAACATTAAATAAATCATGTATGATAGATAAAGTTCAAATCACTTAAGGTTTCACAAAATATCGGCACGCATATATCTCAACACTCAATTTTGCATGAAATTCATCATCAAAGTGTTGCATACTTTGAATTTTTCTTTTAAACACATATTCACATTGATCCATCTTTTCAAGAGAGTGTATCATAGTAGCGAGCTCCGTGCCTGTTGGAAAATTTATAGATTTGATGGAAGTTTCAAAACAGATTGTAATAGGACCAGTAAGACCTGTTAGCTGACTGATGAATTAGATATCAGATTAGGATGACCAACTGAGATGTATAGACAGCTGATGTAACAGATTGGTCACATATTGAGGGGGAATTCAATATGTATAGGTTAAGTCTTGAAGAAGATCAGAAGATCAGAAGATCAGAAGATCACTAGGCGAGAAGACCAGAACACCTACATACGAAGGAGTGAAGAAGAGTCTGCAAGTTGTGCTAAGAAAACCTGCATCAGAAGACTCAATCAGGTAGACTAATCATGCGAATCGATCATGTCACCAAAAATCGTTGACAAACGGAAGATCACCAAGACATACATGTTCATCAGACACGAAGAATGTCAACCTGAGTTGGTAAATCAAACACTGAATAAGTGTACTTGATAACCAAAGAGAGCAACACATGTATGTATGGAGCTGACATTGCAGGACGAGGTGCTTCAGCGTTAAACGACTAAAAAGGACAAGATCACCAAGACATACATACCTTAAATAGACCAAAATTAGAATTGCTCTCCAACGGCTAGTTCGATTTCATGCCTATATATATGGGATCAAACCTTCATAATAAGGTTACAGAAATTATCATCAAGCTCAAGTTATCCACAATTTCCGCACAAACACAAATCAATAATATTTTCTAAGTGTTCATCCCAAAGTTCTTAGCATAGAATTCTTATCCTTTAGCTTTAGGCTATTCATATACTAGGATAGAATTCAAGTTGGAACATACAAATCTTATACCCAAATCCACAAAGTTAGGTTAAGTTTGTTAAGAAAGATTTTAGACTAGGTTTCTAGTTCTTGATTTCTGGGATTCTTGAGTGAGAATTCTCAAAACATCTGTTGTACTGTGTTGGACTAAAACATTAAACTAGGTTCAGATTGGTTAAGTGTGTGCCTCTCAATAGGAAGAGTGGACGTAGGACAAATCCAACTACTATAACAACTTTATCCGCTTTACAACCTTAGACACTACCCACTTTTATATTCCATGCATGTTCTGAGTCTGGTTCAGATTTTCACCAAGCAACTGATCTGATCAGGTTGACACATTTTTCATCTAGTCTAAAACAGATTACTCAGAATCTTGTTTGAGTAAAACTATTTTTTCACACGGGTTAACTTATCTTTAAGAACAAACAGGTTGAGCAGATAGATATAACTAACTGGAACAAGTTTAATAAGTTGGATATCGGTCAGTTTATTAACTCGCTTTTAAATAATCAAAGCTTCCCGATATTCACACCTGATCAGCACGAAAGTTTTAGAAGTCTATTCACCCCTCCCCTCTAGACTTCTACCCTCATGAAACCCATTCGAGACCTACAAGTGGTATCAGATCGGTGGTTCTTCCGACCATTGGCTTTGAATATCATCGATTCTTGAGGAAGAATCTTTGTGGTCACTTGAACTGATCTTGAAAAATCCATTTTTAAAACTTATAATCTTCAAACTCACGTAAGCATGGATAACATATCTGGGATGAATCATGATCTGCCCAAGTTCTCTCTCGACGAGTACGCCGACTGGTCTCTCGACATGAGTGACCATCTGGGAGTCATCAGCAACAGAATGAGGGAGATTCTTTAGATAGGACCAATCATCATCTATCACTATAATCCATCTGAAGGAGGAGATCCTATGCAACTAGTTGGAGCAAGAATCAAAAAGAGTCCTTCGCTGATGGACGCAGAAGAGAGAAAATTGTCCAACCTGGATACGTTGGCCAGACATCTGATCATGAAGACGGTGGATTCTACCGCACGTGAGAAGGTCAAGTATTTGAAGACTGCTAAGGAAGTTTGGGATACCCTTGCTGAAATCTGCAAAGGTAATGATCTGATTAAGGATAGAAGATTGCAAGCTGAACTGGTAAACTTTGGGAAATTGAAGATGTTACCAAATGAGACGATTGATCAGCTAGATGGAAGAATTACTCGAGGTGTCAAAAGACTGCGTGATTTAGGCCGAGAAATGTCAGACAAGGATGTCAACTACAAGAATCTGAGATCACTGACAAAGAAATGGGATACTAAGTAACAGTGATCAAAGATTGTCAAGATATTGGAACTATGAAGCCAAACGATCTGTTTTTCAGTTTGAAAGTGCGTGAATTTGATCTGATTGAGAGAAGCAGAGAATCAGATGATGGTCCTTCTGAAGCTACCACAAACTCTACTAAAAATGTTGCATTTCAGGCACCTGGTAGCAGTTCACAATTAGTTGAACCAATGGGGAACATCATCAGCAAAGATGAACAGATTGCTCTGCTGACCAGAAAGCTTGAACGATCAAACGTTCAGATGGGAAAGTACAGAAATTTCTACAATGATTATAGACAAAGCAGAGGAAGAGACAAGAGATCTACTAATAGATCATCAGAAAGAGATCATTTTGATGACAGAAGAGACGATCGGAGAGACGAATGAAGAGAAGATAGAAAGGATGATCGAAGGGATGATCGCAAAGGAGATAGACGTGGTGACAAATCAGAAAGAAGGAGTTCTGATTACAAGCAAGGAGGAAATTCACCTGACAGAAATTATTGAAGAAATGATTCACCTAATAGACGAGGATCTAGAGAATCTGGAATGTACTTCAACTACCACAAACTAGGTCACTACAGCACAGACTGCCCCGACCTGATTCCTAAAGAGATAGAAGAGAAGCGAAATAGAAGAGATCAACGATATAGAGACAGAAAGGCCATGGTAGCAGACACATCTGGTATTGACGACTCTTATCTGCCATCAGATGACTCTGGTTACTCATCTGTTGAAGATTTTTGTCTGATAAACAATACAGATGATGTCAACGATCTGAACTTCTCATTTGATGATGACATCTATCTGATGGCCAGAGAAGCTGACCAATCTGAGGTAATCTCTAAACCTTGTGTGATTTCCTTTTCCATACCTGTTGTGCTGAGCACACCTGCTGGAGAGATTAACTTGCAGGTTTACAATGACCAATTGCTTGATGATCTCTCTAATGCAATAGATACTTATACAAGAGTGGAAGTTGAGAATGATAACCTAAGGGCTGAGAATGTCCGGATTGTAAAAGAAAATAAAGAGAGTAGAACTGCTAAACAAAAATTGACTGAAACTGTTCAAAATGACCATAGAAATGGATGTTCTAAAAGTTGGCTCTTCTGATCAGGGAAGGTTGATTAATGAACAACAAGCTACCAATCTAAAACAAGCAGGAGATCTCAAAGTCCTTTAGGCTAAATTTGATGAACTCTTCCGAATGCATGAGAATCTAAAAGCCATTGAGGACAATTTGCGTAAGAAAATAGAGGTTTTCATGAAATCATCTAAAACTGTTCAAGATTTGAACAACTATTTTCCGCTAACTGATAAGAAGAGAATTGGGTTTGAAAACCCTTCTGGATCCTCAAAAGTCTCGTCTTGTTCACATCAGAAAACTGTAACCAAACGAGGTTCTAACAAAGATACAAAATATGCCAAATATGTATCAGATAAGGGAAAAGGACCAGCTGTTTAGGCAAGGCGAATGTCAAATCAGAAAGGGAACATAAATGGACCCCAACTGATCAGACACCAGCCGAGGAATCAACAGAAGAATCATGTTCTTCTGAAGAGACCTCAGCCCAATCAACAAAGTAGGCCTCAGCTTAGACCATCTCGCAAGGGACAGTCCCAGCTGAAGTCGACTCAGTCCAAGCTGCCTAATCAGCAAGCTAAAGGTAAACTGTTCAAGTCATCTGTGCAGAAAAGATATGAATCTTTTGATGGTAGCAGTCGCGCCTACCCTTACAATCAGAAACTTAGGACTACTGCACCTGAGCCCCACATGATTAAAAGAAGACTAGTTAACAAGAAAAATTCCAAGTCTTTTGATTCATCCAAGGCTCACACTAGTAATCATACTGATCGAAATGCACATGATGAGATGTATGATTATGTAGATGCATATGGGATATAAATAAGGGCTTCTGATCTTGATGGTTACGATAGAAATGCCTTGTTTGTCTGGATCCCGAAAGATACAGCTAACCCCCCAGGACCCAACTCTACTGGGGTACCTAAGATCTGATTTGTTCGCAGGTTCGAGTGGGACTGGCCAATAAAGGAGGTATACAAGCAACTATCTGGTACATAGATAGTGGATGCTCAAGGCACATGACTGGAAGTCAACATCTCCTCAGTAATTACATTGAGAAACCAGGCCCACGAGTTCTCTTTGGTGATGACAACTTTTGTTTTACCAGAGGAGTTAGAACCTTAGTGAATGATGATGTACAGGTTACAGGTGTTTCATACGTTGATGGCTTAAGGCACAACCTGTTATCTGTATCACAATTCTGAGACAACGGTTTTAGTGTTGAGTTCTCGACAGATAGATGCACAATCAGAAATCAAGTTACTCAGTAGATCTTGCTAACTGGCTCAAGAAAAGGAACAATCTACACTACAGATTGGGACAGTTGTCCAAGAAATGCATGCTTGATTGTTAAGTGTACCAAAAGCGTCAGTTGACTCTGGCACAAGAGAATGAGTCATCTGAACTTTAAGACTCTTAACAAGATAGCAATGGAATGAAGTTTTTTCTAAGGATCAGACATGTGTCGCATGCCATAAGGGAAAGCTAGTTAAGGCTTCATTCAAAGGGATTCCTTCTCCTCCATCCAGCACAGTATTGCAACTGATCCATATGGATTTGTTCGGACCAGTTACACCTCATAGTTTCAGTGGACGCAAATACACTCTGGTGGTTGTGGATGATTACTCCAAGTTCACCAGGGTTGTATTCTTGTATAAGAAGAATGAAACTACAACAAAGATACCTGAACTTCTCAAGAAGATTCAAAATGAAAAAAATTCTTAGCATAGTAAAAATCAGATCAGATAAAGGTACAAAATTCTTGAACCAGATTATATCTGATTTTTGCTCTGAGTTTGGTATACAACATGAGACATCAGCACCAAGCACAACAAAAATGGCGTAGGAGAAAGGAGAAACAGAACACTTAAAGAAGCTGCTCGCACTATGTTAGTTGAACATGCCAAACTAAACCGTTTCTGGGTAGAAGCAATCAACAGTGCATGCCAGACCCAGAACAGATGTTCTCTGACTAAGATTCACTTCAAAATACCCTATGAACTGTGGAAGGGCAGAAAACCTCGTGTTTCCTACTTTCATGTGTTCGGGTGCAAGTGTTTCATTCACAACAATGGAAAGAGTCAGTTGAGAACCTTCGATGCCAAGCCAGATAAGGGTATATTCCTAGGATATTCCTCAACCAGCAAAGCATTTAGGGTTTTCAACAAACAAACCCTAGTTGTGGAAGAGGCACCACATGTGGTCTTTGATGAGTCAACATCTGATCAGGAGAAGTCTGCCGCAGTGAAACAAGCCCAATTACTGGCGAACCGTAAACACCTTCCTCCCAAAGTAGAGGCTCAAAGGAAAGGATTTAGTCAGACCCCAAGGTACGCATAACCGTTTTAATGAAGAAGCTGCATTTGATAATTAAGAATAACTAAACCATCCAGCCTCGGGGAACACTTGATAATCGTAAATATCAAAGAACTGAGATAATTCAAACATCTCAAATTTGTCCTATTCAGCACCAACTAACGTCCCTATACAAGTTTCTAGTGATTTTATTGCATATAATGATTGTTGGGAAATTTATAGTTTTGATCAAAGTTCCAAAAACACATGTAATAGGACCAATCGGACCCTGATCGATGTTTATATTACTCGCTATAGGAAACCAGTTGATAATGATTGTATAGAACAACCGATGAAATAGATAGGTCACATATTGAGGGAAACTTAATATGTATAGGTCGATTGCACTCATATTTGATGTCCGGTGTTGCAACATATTTAGAAAAGAACAAGATCGATCGATTTTCTAGTCGATATCTTCATAAAGCTCAAACTTCAAGATACTTGAAGATCGATGACTCGAAGATCGGCATACCTTTCATAACCAAGTTTTAGTTGAAGTCAACCGCACTCCAAGACTTTTAGACGATGGTATTAAGAATCCACCATGGCTTTTGATGTTTCACCTAATCATACGCCTATGATCCGAACAAGAAGAATGTCAACAAGTTTTTCTCCAACACCCAAAAGTTAGTCTTTCCAATATAACAAGACATCGTAGATTAAAAGGTTGCGGATTTGATGATCCTCTTTTGTAAATAAACACAAAGTATCAATATCATAAACACAAAATTAAATCACATCAAGCTTCAAATGATTCTCAAATATAGCCAAATTCAAATATGAACATTCCAACGGCTCTTTGATTTCAAGGTCTATAAATATGGGATCACGCTTCAGAGTGATAGAACGGAAACGCCGAACAATCAAGAAGCTCAAGCTAATATCGATTTCAAACAAGAACACGAACAAGAAGATTAATTTTCATTAAGTGTTCATCCCATAAAAATTAGCATAGAAATCTTTTCATCTAGCTGTTAGGTTGCTTATACCAAAGAAAAGATTTCATAGTTGGAACAAAACAATCTTACCCAAACCCCCAAGTTAGGTTAAGTTGTTTAGCAAGATTTTTAGGGTTTCTAGTTCCGATCTCTGGATCGATTGAGTGTGAACTCCTTAAACATCTAGTTGGTGTCTTGTGTTGGACTTACACATAAAACAAAGTCCATTAAGTAGGTGCCCTTGTGATAGGGAAGAGTCACGTATCATCCTTTTTCCAAACCACTATAAATCTTGTGTGCCTTTACCGCTTTGATTAAAATTACACAAATACAATAACCCTTAAAAGCTTTTAATACATATTCCAAGTTGAGATCGATTAGCACCAAGCTTAATTATCAAACTGACATTGATTAATTAATTTTAACTTTGGAATTTTTGTCAAAACCGGTTTTTCACACAAAAACATAAAACAAATTAAATTAAACAAAAAAATAAATCGATCTTTGAAATCAATAAGAAGTTGGTTATCGACCCAAACCGATTCACTCACACACAAATTATTCAACCCTCACACCGACGGATTTTTCTTTTTGATCTATTCACCCTCCTCCTGTCATCTTGAATTTCTCCCGCTCGGACCTACAAGTGGTATCGAGAAATAAAATTTCATCTCGAAGACCAATTTGACTTTGTGTATCATCGATTCTTGAGGAAGAATCTTTGTGGTCGATCGAATCGATCTTGAAAAACCGCTTTTAAAACTCTTTCATTTTCCAAAATCACTTTCGATGGATAACACCTCGAATGTATCATGATCTGCGTTTCTCAATCGATGAGAGTATGAAGATTGGGCCATATATATGTCCAACCATCTAGGTTCGATTAAGGAAGAATGATGGAAGTCATCGAAAGAGGACCCATCATCATATACTACGACAACCCCCAAATGGAGAGAGATCCGGACTTTGCCCTCGAAGTCTTGTGCGTAAAAAGCCCAAATTTTGATGGATGCGTAAGAAGGAAACGCATACTCTAGATACTATCGCAAGGCACATTATCATGAAAACAATGGATAAGGTCACCAAGGAAAAGATTAAGTATCTCAAATCACAAAAGCAATGTGGGATACTCGCTGAAATATCGCGAGGAAATGAATAGATAAAAGACAAACCATCTACAAGTTTAACCGGTGAAGTTCGAAAAACAAGATGTTTTTTTCAACGAAACCATCAACGAACTCGATGGAAGGATTACAATGTCTATAAACAAACTTCGAGAACTTGGTAGAGAGATGTCCGATAAAGATATCAACAACTAAAAATCCTAAGGTCTCTCACCAAGAAATGGGACATGAAGGTCAATAGCCTAATCAAGATTGCCAAGACATTTCAAAGATGAAGCCAAGTAGCTTGTTCTTGAGTCTTAAAGCTCACGAGTTCGATTTGATTGAAAGAGGACAAGTCGATGAAGATGAGGTACCGGCTGAAGCCTCAAATTCAAAAATCGGTTGCTTTTTAAGGCAACCAAAGATAATCGAAGGCCAACGAACCTCTGGGAATATAATGAGTCGATATCAATTTCAATTTAATGTCCAGCAATAATTTAAATAACCAACTTTAAAAGTATCGAAGATTTTATAAGACTATCAACATACCGAGGGGAGAGATGGGAGATCAACCAATGGATCTCCGAAAAGAACCAGATCGATGATTTTAGGGATCATAGATGAAAGGAAAAAATAATCGAATTAATTACTAGAGATAATGAATTAATCCTAAATCAATTCAACACTATCGAAATTAAACACCGATAGGTCATACAGATTTAATTCACCCGAAGGAAAGGTTCTGGTGGATCAACATCGTGGTTTCAACCGTGGAAAGTTAGGGTCACTATAGCGCAGACGCCTCTTGCCAAGAGAAAGGGAAGAAAAGAGGAGCAACGCGATGGGACATAAGAGCCATGGTTGCCGACACTTCTCAAATATGTCCCAAAAGTCCTCGAGGACTCTAGATACTCCTGGGAGAAGACTTACGACGAATGATTTTAACAATGAAAATGAAGATCAAAAAAAAATACGATGATGAGATCACATTGATGGCCGGGACCAATCTAAACCTCCAAACTTTCCAACACATGGAATTTGACTTGGGAATGAAAATTTCATCCCCTCGAAATTGCTTGAGGATCTCTCCAATGCTGATTTTTTATGCTATAGTAGAAGAAAATGACAAGCCGAGAATTAGAAAAATCTTTTTCTTGGTCTCCAATGATCTTGAAAGCCTCTCTTAAATTCTTTCTCCTTAAGGCAAATTTTCCAATGTAAAATCTCTTAAGGCTTTTATCCCAGAAGCGGATCAAAGATCACCGATATTAACAAAAAAAGAATCGATGATTTCAAACTTCTTCAAGCAAAATTTGATGAGCTATTCCGATTATGAAAGTCCTACAATCATCCGAGGATAATCTTTCCAAGAAAATAGAGGTTTTCACAAAATCATCTAAAAACCTTTTCAAGACATGAACACCTATTTTCAACAACGATTAATAAGAAGGGACTTATTATGAGAACCCTTTTTTTTTCTCCTCAAAAAATTAGGTGATTCATCTCAAAAAGGTGTAATCGACGCTTTTAGGAGAAAGATACACTTGGAAAGCCAAACATGTATCTAATAAGGAAAAAGACCGGTTGAAAGGTAATATTATTCAACCGTAAGGAAATGTAAATGGACCCCAATCGGTAAAGCATCGATCGAAATCAATAAGAACCCAGCTCTTCCAAGAGACCTCAACCCGATCAACAGATCAAGAATCGAAAAGACAACCCGTAAAAAGGAAGTCCAACTGAGACCCAATCAAGGTCACCGCCTAATAAGCATGCTTCAAGTAAACCGCAAAAACCAACTATGCCAAAAAGATATGAATCTTTTGATGGTAGCAATTGAACTACCCCTATAATCGAAATTAATATCTTTGAACCATTAATCGATAAAAAAAGACAAAACAGAAAAGATAAATCCCAAGTCTTCTAAGTCATCCAAATTCACACTAATAATCATACAAATCGAAAAGATATAAAGAGACGAAGGGATTATGTTGATAGGTATGGGAGACAAATCGATTCTCCGATCTAACCGAAATAGAAGTGCTCGCATTTGTATGGATCCCCAAAACTAATCCTAACCCCTCAGACCCAATCCAAAAAGGGTACCTAAAGCCCGATCCGATTAAGAGTTCGCATCATCCGCCAAAAAATAGTGTGCAAGCAACTATCCGCACATCGATAGTGGATGTTCAAGGCACATGACAGAAACAACACCTCCTCGCTCTTACATAGAAACGAAAAGGCCCGTGTACTTCTTGTGATGATAACTTTGGTTATACCAAAATTTATCCTCCTTAGAGAATGATGATGTACAAATAACCTAGTCTCAGATATCGAAGGTCCAAGCACAACCTCTTATCGGTTTCACAATTTTAAACATTCATGTTGAGTTCTCGACCACCAATGCACTATCAAGAATCGAGCCACTCAACAGATTTTTGTTCATTTCCAAACGGACGATCTACATACGGTTTTGGACATTGCCAAGAAATGCATGCTTTGATTGTTAAGAGATCCAAAAGTAGCAAATTGGCTCGCACAACAAAAGAATGAGCCATCCGAACTTTAAAACTCTTAATAAGATAACAAGGATGTCAAGGATTCATGAAGTTATTTTCAAAGGATCGGACATGTAATTTATTCGGAAAAAAACATAAAAAATTCAAGGGAATTTAGTTATCCAAAGTAAAAGCATACTTTTATATGGATCTATTTGGACCAATTACCCCGGTCGACTCAATCGACGCAAATATACTCAATAATCGTGGATGACTATTTTAATTTTTTACATTATATTCTTACATAAGAAGAATGAGAGACGACAACAAGATACCAAATCTAAAAAAATTACAAAATGAGAAGATTGTCGAGTTTAAAAAATCGGTTTATAAAGGTACATAATTTACGAACTCTTTTATTAAGATTTTTGCTCTAAGTTTGGTATACAACATGAAACATCACCGCAATGACGCCACAACAAAATGGAGTAATAAAAAGAATCGGGAAGAAAGAAGTAAAGGGATGTTAAGAACATGCAATTTTCGATTTAAAGGCTAATTGAACACGCATGCCATACTGAATGTATGTTTTAAGGCTCACTACAAAAACACCCTTTGAACTGTGGGAAGGACGAAAACCTCGTGTCCTACTTCCATGTTTTTTAAGGGTGAAGATGTTTCATACACAACAATGGGAAGAGTCATTGAAAAACCTTTGAGGCTAAGTCGATGAGGGTATATTCTTAGGTATTCCTCATCTAGCAAGGTTTTCAGGGTTTACAAATGAGGGGTTTAACCCCTACTTGGAAGAAACACCCCATGTAGTTTTGATGAAGCATCTTCTCGATCAAGAGAAATCAATCAAAAGAAGTACCGATCAACCGAACTCGATGTTGTTTTTGGATCGCCTATATCAAGGAAAAAAAGAATCAAATCGTAATAAAGATACATTCCATCTAAATATTCACCATCATTCGAATCCTAAGGTTTTAAAATTGTTTTGAAGAAGTTCGATAAATGAGATAAGATCAACATAACCATCCGGTTAAGGAACATCCGGTTCCCAAACAAACATCGCCACATGATGAGTCCAACATCACCGAGACTTGTTCTTATCAAGTGGATCATAACTCGCACCACTCTCAATCGCTAGTAATGAAATTTTATCGAAACGGACGATGTTCTCCAAACCGATGCAAATCGACATTTATGGACAATAACCAAATCATCCAACCGATCATAATAGACCCATCCGATAAAGTTAAAACTAGACATCGATTGGTGAAAGTGTCAATTGTTGTAATCAAACAATGAAGGAACCAACAACAATAGAGGAAGTCTACAAGACGCATATCGATTCTAAATTAAATAGAGTCAAATTAATTCGAAAAATCAAGTTTGGGAACTAGGATGTACCAAGTCATCAAGACGCTTTGGCATTGGCGAAGTGGGTATTCAAGAACAAGAGATGATGAGAAAATGTCATCACCAAATAAGGCAAGACTTGTTGCTAAGGGTATTCACAATCGGAAGAATTGATTATGATGAGACCTTTGACCGCCGCCGCTCTTTTCGGGTTTTTCGCATATCTTCCCACGAGAGGGTTCATTGCGATGGACGAAAAGTGCTTTCTTAAACGGGGTACTAGCAGAGGAAGTTTATGTCGAACAACCTCCGTGCTTTGAAAAGGGCAACCAGGTGTGTACCATCTAAGAAAAGCTTTCTATGGCAAAACAGGCTCCTCGAGCTTGGTATGATACACTCTCTCGATTCTTGATCGAAAAGGGGTTCACTAAAGAAAAGATTTGATGGAACCTTATTCGAGAATAGAAGATGGAAAAGATATTCGATGGTTCAGATTTATGTGGGCGACATCATCTTCGGATCTCCCAACAAAAGTCTATGTGAAAGATTCAAAGAAACCGATGCAAGGAAAATTCGAGAGATGTCCATGATGGGTCGATGAATTACTTTTACGGGTCTTCAAGTAAAGCAAAGTACGTAAGGATATTCATCTGCCAAGCAAAGTACACTAGGAATTTATTGGCTAAGTTTGAGTTCAAAATTGTAAGGAAGCCAAAATTCCTATGATGACCGGATTCAAGATGGATCCGGATGAGGATGGTAAGAAAACAAATCGACAAGGAATATAGGGCTCTCATTGATCTCTACTATACCCGACCGCCAACCAGACCGGATATAACCTTCAAGACAGGGTGTATGTGCGATTTTCAAGAATCCAATGATAAGTCACCTAGAAGCAAACCAGCGGATTCTTAAGTATCTGAAGGACAAGAAACCTTGGTTTATTTTACCCATCGATGATAATCTAGAGCTTAGTGGGTATTCTCGATTCTGACATGAGGTTGCAAGATTGATAGAAAATCCACCTTAGAACTTGTCGGGTTCTTAGGAAGAACCCATCTCATGGTTTTCAAAAGCCACATCATCGGTTGCAACATCTACTACCGAAAGATATATGGGTCATTTGAGAAGTCATTCCACAATCGCCCGCTTAGTCGTAAGAGGATTATAACATTGAAGCTAAGAATGTACCTATTTTCCGTGAAGTTAATAGTGCTATTGCAATCACTTAATCCTCGTTTCTACATACAAGATGCAAGCATGTGGATGTCAAGGCACCATTTTATAAGAGATCATGTTGAAAAGAAGAATATCGAATGGAAAAGATTCATATTTCCATACTGAAAAATCGATATTCTAACCAAGCCACTAGCCGAGATCGATTAGAGAATTATGCAATGAGCTAGGGCTTCGATCTTGGAGAAAATGCACTAAAATGTTTGATGGAATGATCTCCGAAACCGGTTAAGAAACTAATCGCCAAAGTGAAATCATTAAATTTTGTATCTCAACCCATCGGAAGATCGACCAAGGAACTTATATCTAAGGTACTTGATTAGATTTAAAGTTTATCGATTAAATGAAATGATCGTTTAAAGGATTATCCGATTAAATGCTTCGGTTATACCTTTGTAAGTCGATTAAAACAAAATCAACAAGATTCACAAGTGGTATTCACAAGATTAAAGCTTAAAATCGCATAAGGATACAGAATTTTACACAACAATGAAATAAATGAAATTTTCATTAATAAAGACCCAAAGGTCGTTACATTACAAGATACAAGTACAAAAGGACCCGGAGGTCAAGACATAAACCCTAAACCCTAAACCCTAAACCCCTAGACCTTAACACTAAACCCCTCATCCTAACCCCTTGAAGAAGTGGAGAGAGAGATTTTAAATCGATGCTCTCATTTTCCCCACTTAACAAGGGTGCGAGAGGCTTTTAAAAGAAATCCTAAAATTCGCTAGTCGAAGCTAAAACCAAAGAGCGACAACGGCCTTGATAGGATTTTTAAGCGAGAGCCCTAAGAAAGAGTCGATGGGCTCTCCAACAGTTAAATGGTGAGTTGATATACGGGCATCACCGACGCCGATCGAACCGCATATCAAACTCATGTTCATTTTCGCATCGAGTCTGCTGATTCGTTACGATATCTCGATAGACACACAAGGTGCATACGGTTAGGAGAAGTCTCTTCGGGGGCTTCTGCGATACAGAACCGGCCACGGTGGTGGTAGAGAAGTTTTAAAAACGATTGTATGTGAAATCTTTGATGACGGCGAAAGAATGATAAAGGACACATCATGATTTGAGAAGTTGAAATTATTGAAAAAGGGGTAAAAGTGTTTTGCCTTTGAAGTTTCACCGGAAATAAGGGTTCACCATATACATGATTCTACAAAGAAGATAAGTATGGTGAATGGGTTATGTTGTTGTAAAACAATTGGTCCAATTTATAGAGACCAAGCCAAGGGTGCTTGCAAATCTGAATTCTCAAAACCTTTTAGAGAAATCATATCAAAAGGATGAATCATAGAAATCACGCGACCGATAATTGGAGAGATTTACTGGCGGATTGACATATCGAGAGATTCTTTCGATAATTCGACATGTCAAATCATCAACTTAGGTAATAGAAGCTACTACTCTAGACTAAGTTTTGGCGGTAACACTTATCCCAAGAATTGGCTTGATCCGAGAAGAATCAGATTAGGTCAACTAAAATCGATTACATACAAAGTCGATCGATGAGGAAGATCACCGAGCATGAAACTCCAACAAATCGATACATCGGATCTATGGGAAAAACATAAATATCGGTTGAAGGGGAACTTCAACCGATCAAGAGGATCGATGCAAGTGAAGAAGATCGGTTAAAAAGGATCGGTTGGGAAATTTTAAGGCTTAGGCGTAATACTAAGATCAACAAGTGAAATCAACATGGACAAGTGGTATTGATGATTACAATATCGATCAACCAGATCACTTTTTTTTCTCTTGTTCTTTGCTTATTTATCGGATCTTATCCGATATTATTTGCCTTTACTGCACCCACTATCCTTGTGACGATTCCCCAAATCATTTAATGCGGACGTGGGAACATGTATTAACCGCTACTAAATGTGCATTTAAATCCAAAAGGTTTTAGTAGTGCTTTTCCTCGACCCTACGATCAAAACCGCTTAACTGAGCCGCGTCTAATCTTTTCAAACGGTTGATCTTCCAAATCTTGTCTTTTTTTTTTCCTTCTCGTCTTTATAAAGATCATCAAAAACATACCGAGTTTTCCATTTCACAAACTTGCGATTTATTCTCTGAAAACTCCAGATTACTTCTCTCATTCAAAGTGTTCTTCCTAAGTTTCAAAATCATCTTTCCGAAAAATGTAATCTGAATTTAGGTTTATTTGATGTATTCTTTTTAAAATCCATTGATTTTAAATGTTTTTATCCTGTGTTATGCTTTATTGTTTCCTGGTTTCCGCATATGTGATGTTCTTATATATATATGCACAACTTTAATCGGGTTCATCCCTTTGTAGATGGCCACCCACGGAATGGGAAAGATAATGTGCAATTATGCGAACCAATGACAAAAGATTGTGGATGATAAGTTCGCATGCGATTCAATATCACCAGATCCTAATCCATGGAGGTTTGAGCAAATTCTGGTTGCAAATTTTGAGAAATTTTATACGCCATCGCAATCCAAAGGATGCAAAGATGAAGCACTAAATTCCTAAGAATTTAAGAGTGGATCTGATGTTCCGGAAATGAACCGCTCTCGAAAATCATCGGAGAAGAAATCGGTCGGCGAATGATGATATATAACCCGTCTGCTCAAATTTTACCAAAAGGATGATCTCTTCTTTGATTCATTACAGGAGAACGATGATGAGCCGATCGTGAAAGAGTTTTTCGAGAGGCCGACAAACATCATACGCCGAGTTTTGTTAGGCAATGCTCAAGAGGAAATACCGATTGTTGTTTGACATATTGTCAAAAAACAATTATGGGTATTGCATTCAAATGTGATGCTCTACATCTGTCAAAATGTACAAAGATGGCCGCAATAATCGATGAAGCCAAGAACATCAATCGCACGGGTTCCTCAAGGCAAATCTGCTCCAAGAACATGAGAAATTTGGAGTCAATGAACCGAGGCGGTATATTCAAGAGAAAGATCAGCAATCTCAACAAGGTTGCGCTTATTCTAAAAGATAAACCGCCTAATGCTAAATGGGGAATGATTGGATCAAGTCCTATAAGGCTTTTCTAACAGCCATTACACCATCTTTGGGGCACCGCACGATGATATCGCGCAATCCCTCCAAAGTCAAAGAAAGGAAAATTTCCTTTTCCTTACACCGTCTTTCATTTGAAGAAAAGAAAACTCTGATACAAGATGGCCAAGAAGGCAAGAATGACTCTAATGCTTGAAGATGAGTTGATGAAGAAAGAAGTTGAGATCACCAAAGAACATAAAAATCGTGGAAAAATCGACGGGCAAAGCTAAACCGAAAATCATTCTCGGAGGAAGAAGCATACGTCGAATCGATCTCCTTTCCTCATGACCATGACTATACTAATGGATGAAAGCATATCTATTCTTCCAAAGAGTGGCTCTTCGCGATAACGAACCGAAAGGTTGATTAATGAACAACAAAACTTGCAATCTAAAACAACCAGAGGGAGATCTCAAAGTCCTTTAGGCTTAACCTTCCACATCTCATCAACTGACTTCTCGAGTCCGATCAACAAAGATCATAACGAAAATTGATAAAAGCCATCGAGGAAGAGAAATTGATGAGTTGTATCCAATGAACGACCATCCCGCCATAAGAAAAAGTAATGGAGATCCTCACTTGAGAGATCTTTGATTAAAAAGCTTTCCGATTTTTATAATAATTATTGAACAGATGGGCGAGAATGAGTTTGCGTTTGATTTTACATGAGGAAATTGAAAATCACCAATAAGATAATCGCTAAATTGCCAAAGCTCGATCCACGAAGCTAGGGTTGCCTAACAGACCAATCGAGATTCTAACAAAGATACAAAATATGTCATCATGAAGGATGCAGAGTCGCCGATGATAAAGGAATCAAAAGTTGTTCATGACCAACCACCGGAGGAACAAACAACCGAATCTAATCAAGTGACACCCAACATTCCAACATCACACGCCACCGGTCGATCAACTTCGAGATCAAATCTTGTATCCAAGATCTCCGAAAAGAAGAAGTTGAGGGACTCGATAATCATCAAAGGCGGTTGCCATCAAAGAAATAACAGATCAAAGGAATTGGCTATTTCTAGATTGGGGCAATCAAAGATCGAATCCCCAAATCGTAGGTCCTTCATCAAGCAAATTTGATCGATAAAGACCGTTGATGCCAAATCGACTCGGTGGAACAACAACAAGTTTTTTTTTCGATGCTCCAATCGACAAGCTAGGATTGATGAAGAGAAACTTGACAAACTGACAACACTCTCTCATGCCATGGAATTGTCCAAGACCGAAATGATATTGAAGATTCAAAATCTAACTCTTTCAAACTCAAGGCATATCTCAAGGTAATCTCAACAGGCGATCGCAGACTCAACTTTGGTTCTCTAACCTCCCACCTCAATACTCTTTTGATCAAACCAAAAAAAAAAGGAAAGAATGAGAAACCAACTGAAAAGATGTCCAAAGAAATGATAATGTAGAAGCACGAAAAAACCAAGAAGAAAGAAAGGCGAAAAAAAAAAATGCAGGAGGAAAATCAAGAAGAGATTCAAATCGAGAGCAAAGAAAGGAAGGGCCGAAAATCCGTGCGAACTTAAGTCGCCAAACAAGAGTTGATGAGATCATCCCAAAAATCTAACTTGTGGCATGCTAAGAAATTTGAGGAATGGAATAAGATCGAGAAAATGGCTTCGATGCCTTTGTTCTTAATCTTGTTCCACAAGAAGAATCTCACGAAGAATTCCTCAACCGGTTAGAAAATAAATACCGGATTTTTAAAGTATCTCGAAAAATGAGGCCAAGCTTATCAATGTAAAAATAACTCGCCAAGAGTATGATCTGTTGGAATACTAGAAGAGAAGGGGATGGCTCATTTGACATATTTGCATTTCAAAGATTTTATTTTGACATCCCGCATGGCATAAACTGATCCTCGCCAGATGATGATGTCAAATGGAAACTTTATCGATTTTCAACGTTTTCAAGATCAAAGAAAGATGCGGAAGGATACAAGCCTAAAGAGTGAAGAATCGAAGACTACTCAGATCACCGTTCTTATTTTCAAACTTTTCCGATGTAACATGTAATCAACATCTTTTTAATAAGAAAAGTTTATTTTTCGATCCTAAGACAAAGTCTCATTGTCTTCCGATTATATGTCTTAATCGTTCTATTTTTTATCAATTAATTTGGTTTCTCAAAGTGTTTTGGTTTCATCAAAAAAAGGAAATTGTTGGGAAATTTATAGTTTTGATGAAAGTTCCAAAAACACATGTAATAGGACCAAGATCGGACACATGGAATGATGTTTATATTACTAATAGGAAACCAATTGATAATGATTGTATAGAACAACCGATGAAATAGATAGGTCACATATTGGGGGGAAACTCAATATGTATAGGTCGATCAAGACTCAAAGGATTCCTATCCCATCCAATCTAGAAAAGAACAGAAGATCGATCGATATGATCTTTGTTATCTCAAATTTTGTCATAAAGCTCAAACTCATATACTTTCGGTGACTTCCGGAAGATCGGACCCGGAACCTACATCACCGAGTCCGCTGGTTGAAGTAAGTCAACATTCACAAGACTACTCAGTAGACTATTCGGGGTTGTATTCTCACCACCCGGGTGAAATCGATGTTTCACCTAATCAAAGTCTACCCGATTCTCAAGAAGAATGTCAAAATGAAAAAAGTCTTAGCATCCAATAAGAACAAGACACGATGATCGGGATAAAGGTAATTCTTCTTTGATGCTACCTATATCAGAATTTTGCTCAAAGTTAAAATTCAACATTTGACATCGCTTTCTGACCAGCTCACAAATCAAATGGCAAGTTCACCAAATATAGCCCAAATTCAAATTGCTCTCCAACGACTGTTTGATTTCAAGGTCTATAAATATGGGATCACACTTGAAGTGATAGAACAAACGCATGCAATCAACCGAAGCTCAACGGAATGTCGATTTCCGACTAAGAACACGAACAAAAAGATTAATTTTCATTAAGTGTTCATCCCATAAAAACCTCTTAGCATAGAAATCTTTTCATCTAGTTCGTTAAAGGTTTCATTCACAAGAAAAGGGATAGTTGAACCAAAACAATCTTACCCAAACCCCCAAGTTAGGTTAAGTTGTTTAGTATATTCCTAGGGTTTCTATTCCTCAACCAACTCCTTAAACATCTAGTTGGGTTTTCTTAACAAAAAAAAAGTCCAGAGTTGGTTAAGTAGACACCACATGATAGGGAAGAGTCGTTGGGATGGTTTGTCAACCACTATAAATCTTGTGTGCCCTTTACCGCTTTGATTAAGCGACATTACACAATCGCACAAACCCTTAAAATGGATACATATTCCAAGTTGAGATCAAAGGAAAGGATTCGATCTAACCCCAAGACACTTGATCGATGATTAAAAAGATTAACTTTGGAATCGATTTATCAAAACCGGTTTTTCAACTAAACCATCCAGCTCGGGGGAACACTTGATAATTACTGAATCGATCGCCTTGAGCAAATATCGCCAAAGAACTTGAGATAATTCAAACATCTCACACCGAATTTGTCCTGCAGTTCGAAGTCTATTCACCCTCCCTACTATACAAGTTTCTAGTGATTTTATTGCATATAATGATGATGAAGAAGATCTCCAAGATGAAGCTACACAAGCAAAGAAAATCTAGTTAAGAGATCATCCAACTGATCAGATTATAGGAGATCCAAGCAATAGGGCTCAGATTAGACATCAGATTGGTGAAACTGCTATGTACTAGTTGTTATCTGTCCCTCAAAGAACCTCTAACCATTGAAGAAGCACTTCAAAATGCAAGCTGGATTCTGGCCATGCAAGAAGAACTAGAGCAGTTAGAGGGGAATCATGTTTGGGAACTTATAGACAGACCAACTCATCAAGATGTCATTGGAACCAGATGGGTCTTCAAGAACAAGAAAAATGAGCACAATGTGATAACCAGAAATAAGGCAAGACTGGTTGCAAAGGGGTACTCACAATCAGAAGGGATTGATTATGATGAGACCTATGCACCTGTTGCACGCTTAAAAGCCATTCGGCTGTTTCTGTCTTATGCTACTCAATTGGGATTCATTGTGTATCAGATGGACATAAAGAGTGCATTTTTAAACGGAATACTGGCAGAAGAGGTGTATGTTGAACAACCTCCTGGATTTGAATTGAATAATCAGGTATATCGTTTAAAGAGGGCTCTGTATGGCCTGAAACAGGCTCCCAAAGCTTGGTATGATACACTATCCCAATTCTTGGAAGAAAATGGTTTCACTAAGGGACTGATTGATAGGATCTTGTTCAGAATAGAAGATGGTGATGATATTCTGATGGTTCAGATCTATGTGGATGATATTATCTTCGGATCTCCCAACAAGAACTTATGTGATAAGTTTAGTAAACAGCAAGGGAAATTCGAGATGTCCATGATCGGTCAGATGAACTACTTTCTAGGTCTTCAAGTTAAGCAGGCTCATACTGGGATCTTCATCTATCAGGCAAAGTATACAAGGAATATACTAGCTAAGTATGGAATCCAGAATTGCAAAGCTGCAAAGATGCTAATGATGACTGCCTTCAAGATGGATCCAGATGAGAGTGGTCAGAAAACTAATCAGAATGAGTATAGGGCTTTGATTGGATCCAGATGAGAGTGGTCAGAAAACTAATCAGAATGAGTATAGGGCTTTGATTGGATCCTTATTATACCTTACTCCCATTAGACCAGATATAACCTTTGTAGTAGGTGTATGTGCCAGATTTCAGGCTAATCCAAAGCAGAGCCACCTGATAGCGGATAAGCAGATTCTTAAGTATCTGAAGGGAACTGTGAACCTCGATTTATGGTACCCTGCATATGATAATCTAGAGCTTACTGGGTATTTTTATTCAGATTATGGAGGTTGTAGGATAGACAGAAAATCAACCTCAGGTACATGTTCGTTTCTGGGAAATAAACCAATCTCTTGGTTTTCAAAGAAACATATATCTATTGCTACATCTACTACTGAAGCAGAATATATGGCAGCAAGAAGTTGTTGCTCCCAACTGCTCTGGCTTTGTCAGCAACTGAGGGATTATAACATTATAGCTACGAATGTGCCTATCTTCTGTGACAGTAATAGTGAAATTGCTATCACACAAAACCCAGTTCTGCATACAAGATGCAAGCATGTGGACATCAGACAACATTTTATCAGAGATCATGTGGAAAAGAAGAACATCAGAATGGAAAAGATTTATACTGATAAGCATAAAGCTGATATCTTAACCAAGCCTTTAGTTGAAGTTAAATTCAGGAGAACTATGCAATGAGCTAGGGCTTCTGGACCTTGGAGAAGATTCACCAGAGTACTTTGGTGGCTTAATCTCCAATACAAGTTGGTTACGTGCCTGACCAGGTAAGAAGGTCAGTTGAAGAAGGAACTTCAACTGATCAGAAAGGAATATCAGTTGAAGGGGGAACTTCAACTGACTAAGGGTTTTAGATCAGAAAGAATCTGATCTGAGGGATAAAACATTGTTGGGAAAATTTGCTAAGGTTTAGGCTACATAGTAAGGTCAACAAGAATCAGATTAGACAGACTCTACAAATGTGGTAACTGATTGATTACGATATCAGTCAGTCAGATACGTCTTCTGATCCTGTTTACCTAATTTAATCACCTGATATGTGTTATCTGATTTAATTACTCATCTGAGCTTATCCGTATATGTGTGATAATTGTTGTGCACATTACTTTATGACGTCATGTCTGCAAGCATTAAATGCGGACGTGGGGTTTATGTATTAAATGCATTAATTGCTAGTTTTTAAGTCCAAAAGTATGTCGCTCTTAATCCTCAACCGCACGATCAAATAACTTTTCAACCGCTTAATCTTGTTCGTCCATTTTAAAAATGGATACTCAAGTATGCAAAAATAATCGTGCAAAATATTTTCCCTCCTAACTATTTAAACCCTAAAACTAGTCTTGAGTAAACCTTTCATTTCCTTTATTCTCAAATTCTCATATTAGAAAAGCTTCATTACCAAAACTTCCGAAATACTCTTCAAAAGCAATTCAAACCGGAAAATTATTTATCCTTCAAATTGCTTATTCTGGTAATTGATACTAATTGTCTTTAACCTTTATATGCTAGGGTTATAGGACATCTTTGTAATGTGCTCATAATCATGTTTGAATGGGTCTTAATTTGATTACTGTTAATTTCTCTGCATACTATGAACAATATGCACACTTGGGATTGATACTCATATGAATGCTTCACATATTGCTCTATTACGCTAAAAATTATTTTTATTTTTATGAACTTTGATAACCCTAATTTTGAGTATATTTATGTGTCTACAGAACTGGCAACCTCTAGGGCATCTACTGAAAGTTGTGATTATGCGTATATGATTAAGAACATGATTGATGAGAAGTATCTTATATTCAATACAACTAATGATCCATAATCGAGAGAAATTCTGAAATGTCTTAGAGCATGTGGGCTTGAACAATTCTATTACCGACACTTGAGCAGTGTATGCATCATCGAATCTCTGGAATTCTTGTGGAAATTAAAAGAAACCGAGAACAAGGAACTATACTCGTTCGTCGGAGGTAACATAATTGATGTAAGCAACGATGATCTTGGAAGGATTTTTGGGCTTCCAACTGGAAGGAATTACCCTGATGAGTTCACCGCAGGGATGTCGGAGAAAGAATATCTGCAGAAAGTGCTTTTAAGGCTAGGGAACATTACCAACATCACGAATGTTAAGGTTCCTTATTTGAAGAGAAAGTAGAGATTACTTTTTGAAATCGTTTCAAAAGTAATTATGGGTATTGCTTTCAGCCCTGATGCCTTAACAAAGCAAAAGCAGCATGTGATGACTGTTATCATGGAGAAGGCTCCAGATATGAATTGGATGGGGTTATTCAAACATCGACTGTTGCAGGAGACCTCAAAATTTGTCTTGAATGAGAAGAACCAAGTGGTGCTGGCCAAGAATATTTGCAATAGTCACAAGGTCTCGATGATCCTTGCTGATAAAATTCCGAACTACCCTTGGTCAGAGGTTGGTAGAAAGCCCTATCTGGAGAAGTACAAGGCTTTATTTGTTAGTGTTAGTTTCCTACAGACAATCTATTATAAGGACATAATACTCGATGATATTCAATTTGACTTAATATTATAGTTCATTTAATATTAATGTATGGCAATACACTTGTTTGAATATTATGTTTGATTGTTTGCATTTATTCGTACAAGTTTTCCCATGAGTCATTGCTGTCATTGAGGTTGTGAGAACTCAGATGACTTAAGCATGATTCTCAAATAGCCCTGATCAAGGATCATCAAGAATGGGATATTGATGATGCAATGGAGATTGGTGTGCGATCTGCATCATAGTCTTGGAGAGTGTAGTGAGATCTAACTTACTACGAGATACTAGGTATCTCATGATGGATGCACAAATACCTTAGAGGGTATTAGTATAACCATCCGTGAAACCGTTTGATGTATTTCCACTATATGTGTCTATGGGTGTCTCGGTTAGTGGGAGCGATGCGATACTCCTTTGACTTGAGGCCAATACGCACGACATGTGTGGGATGATGAACTTTGACCATGACCGACGCTTGCACCCTTCCATGGGCAGATATGGCTTGGGTTGGGTTCATCACGAAGTGCATGTGCGTGGTAGTTGAACCAAGAATATGATTCATTCCTCGAAGTAGATTTAGAGAGAATACTCATCTTCTCGTCATAATTGGATCTAAGTCATCGGCCGATGCATGTCAACTTAGACTTTGTGGCTAAGTGTGACATACATGATCAATTAGTGATTAGAGATAAATTGATTAAGTTATTTGAATAGACACTTCATCATGTTCATGACTTAATCAAGTATTCGCGAATGAAAGGAGGAAATCGTAATAGCCCATGTTTTAGTTATAGGTAGTTGCACATTTCCTCGCAACGTACCTCATATATTGAGAATGTCTGATTTATTGTCTAGGGTTCAATTAAGACCGTTAATTTGACTAATCGCTCTATATATGAGGGCCTATGGGTCACACAACAAGTAATGGTTGTTTACTAATTATAGTTGGTTGATTAAATGTTAAATTGGATATAATATTTAATTTATGGAGAATTAATTAATAATGGGTTAATTTGGAATTAATTATTATTACTATTTAATTAAATTAGATCTAATTAAATAGAATTCCCAATAATAATATATGGAATATTATTATTATAGGATTTAATATATATGGAATCAAATCCGTAGAGATTTGATATACATGGAATTAAATCCGTAGAGATTTTATATGTGGGAAATAAATATAAGAGATTTATTTTATTAGGATTTTTCTTAATAAAGGTTAGCTTAAGATTTAAGCTGGGTCTCTCCTATATATATGAGCTCTTGGGAATTCATATTACGTGAGTTCATATTTTTTCCATAAAATCTCTAAGTTAGAATTTTCCTTGCAAATTCATCTCGGAGATTCAACGTTGGCAGATCTGTGCAAATTAGTAAATGTTGGGAGATGAATTTAATAAAGAAGATTTTGCTTAGATCCCAAAACCCCTGAGTATGACATGTTCAGGATAATCTTGATAATTGAGTCAGGATTCAGTTTTACAGTATTCAGAATGTTATCTGCACAATTTATAGTCCATAGATATAGATCAGGATAGATTCTGAAGACTTTCAAGAAAAGTTTCAAACTTGAGTTTTCAAAGATGAAATCGAGAAATTGAAGACTCAAAGGTGAAATCGAGATATCAAGACTCAAAGTGAAATCGAGATATAAAGACTCAAGATGAAATCGAGATATCAAGACTCAAGAAGAAATCGAGATATCAAGACTCAAGGAAATCGAGAAATCAAGACTCAAAGGAGAAATCGAGAAATCGAGAAATCAAAGATGAAGACTCAAGATATCACCAATATATCCGTGAAGACTCGTAAGACATCAAGACTCGTAAGACTCAAGACACGTAAGATCAAGATTGAAGATCAAGGATATCAAGGCACAAGAATTATCAAGACTCAATGAATGTCATTGAATGCTCAGTATAAACCTGAATGTTCCGAGGCACTGAAAATATCTATCCAAGGATACAATCTCGAAAAAACGCGATTGCTTAGAAAAATAGATATTGCCCAAGACATTCTCATGCAGACAAAAGGAACTAAGACAAAGTGTTGTTAAGGTTATATCACTTAGAGATATTGACCAAAAAGAGCCGTTGAGCTTGTCTACATTTAACTGGAGACAAAAGTAAAAAAGAAGAAGACAAAGATCAAGACTTTTATCGACATCGACAATGATATGTCACCTAAAACAATTCAGTAGTACTATGTTCCAGACTGCAAAAAGTGATGACAAGCTACATGATAAGCTGTTTGCCTAAAACATGCTAGGGAGTTTCAAACCCTAAATATAACCATTCATCACACACCATAAGAGGAAACTCACGAAGTTATCTCTTCCAACGGATAGTTTTTCAAGAGTGACCTTGGTGCCTGCCTATAAATACTTGTGACCATCTACATTGAAGGTTACGGGAAATTTGTAAGCAACTTAAGAGCTCAAACTTATTATTGCAAGTTGAACCACTCGAAAACCCAAGAATTTCCCAAGTGCTTTATATCAAAGAGAGCTTATTTCACTAAGCCTAGCTTGATAAGATATATCCAAAGCTTAGTCGAGATATCCTAGCCTTTGCATTGTTCTTAATTGTAAAGGATATCTCATCCTAGTTGGAAACCAACCAATAAACCCCAAACCCTTTGTAAGGTAGTTTGAGTGTGATTGTTGGTGAGATTGGAGTTGTAAAGAGTTAGTAAACTACATTTTAGTCAGAAAGCTCTAGAGAAGAAGAGAGTAAACTATCTTGGATAGTCAGAAAGCTTGTGTGTGTTTTGAGTAAGTAAACTACAGAGGTAGTCAGAAAGCTCAAAATAGAAAGGTTAGTAAACTACAGAGGTAGTCAGAAAACCTTAGGAAGTGTTTAGTGAATTTCTCTGAAGAGATCAGAGAGAGTGGACGTAGGAGCTTGAGTCTCTGAACCACTATAACTTGTTGTGTTATTTGCTTTCTGTATTCCTTTGATTATCTGTTGCATAACTTTGAATTGAAAGCATATTTTCACTGATATTCAGTTGGAATCAATCCACTGAAGCTGCATATAACTGAATCACAGCCTAATCAATATTCCATTAAAAGGAAGGTTTTCAACAAAGCATAAAACGAGTATAAACTTAGGGCCAACCATTCCGCACATCTGAGTGGCTATTCAAGCAACTCAGTATCTCTGAAAACTCAGGATCAGTTGGAATTATCTGAGGTATCTGAAAGCAGCTCAGGATCACAGTCTCAGATAGACTTTGACTCAGGGCGATCTGTGCTTCTCAGGACCAAATCATCAGGACAACCTCACCCAAGCTGACCTCAATAAAGAAAAGTTTTAAAATCACTGAACACGTGTATTCCCCCCCCCATACACGTGTAAGACTCGTTTGCACCGGGACCAACAAGTGGTATCAGAGCAGTGGTTCAACTTGACCACCTGCTTTGTTGACCAAAGTCTTATTTGCTAAAATACTTGTGGTCTATCTGAACAAATCTTATTTGCTGAATTCTTAAAAGACTCAGACAAAATGTCTTCTAAGAAACTTCCCATGTTCTTAGTAGAGAAGTATGATTTATGGAGACTGAGAATGCAGGCTCACCTGTATTCTAAACATGAACGTATGTGGAGAGTGGTCTCTGAAGGGCCATTCCAATTTACTGTGGTGAATCCCAGAGGAACAGAAAATGAATGAAATGATCCCAGGACAGAATTTCCTAAGTCTGATGACCAACTGACTCCTGAGGAGTGGAAGTTAGTCAATCTAGACTATATTGCCAAAGACACACTATACAGTATAATTGATGATGGTGTGATGGGAATGATTTCTCATTGTAATACTGCTAAAGAAATTTGGGATACACTAGTTGTAATGTGCCAAAGCACAGATCATATGAAGGAGAACAAACTTTCAGTTGCCATTGGAAAGTTTGACAGTTTTGAAATGGAAGATGGTGAATCTATAGACAAATTGTAAGTCAGATTCACTAGTGTTATGAATGATCTGAATGCACTTGGAAAAAGATATCCACAAAGAGAAGTTGCATTAAAAATTCTTAGAGGTCTTTCTAAGAAATGGGATATTCATGCAGTGGTGATTAAAAACACCAAAAACATTAATTCAATGCCATACCAACAAGTCTTCTCTGAGCTGAAGGCTTATGAGTTAGTAATTGATAAGAAATCTAAGAAAGCTGACAGCAAAGATGATTCATCATCTAGTAAAAATGTGGTTTTCAAAGCCAAGGATAAAACCTGTAAAACTAGAGAGTCTGAGAACTCCCTTGCTAAAAATCAGGATGAGCTTGAGGATAAGCTAGCACTGATGGCAAGGAGGTTTGAAAGACTTAATAGTCAATATGGAAAATATAAAAACTATTACAGGAATCACAGGTACCAGAAGAAAGCTGAGGACAAATCAACTGAGAAGAGAAAGGACGTGAAAGCTGAAGGATCTTCATCCAAAAAGAAGGACTCCAAGTCCAAAGAAGAAAGTGATCAGGATGATGATGCCAACAGATGCTATAACTGCCAAAAGAAAGGTCATTTTCAGTATGATTGTCCAGACCTGAGTGCTAAGGAGAGAAGAGAAAGGCAAGCTAAAAGAGACAAGAAGTTCTCCAGCAAGAAAGCCATGGTTGCAGAAGAAGAACATACTGAGGAAGGATCTAGCTCTTCAGATGAAATGTTCTCAGAAAGTGACAGTGATGACATCTGTCTGATGGCTGTGGAGGAGGTAAATTCTTCTTTCTCTGTTGTTGCTCCTACACTAGCACAAGAGTTATCAAGTTCCACTGTAAACAGTCAATTTGATCTGAGAAAGAGTAGTTGATAGAGACCCTAAATGAAAAACTAGAGAAATCCACTGAAGAGATTCAGCTGATCAGAACTAAGTTCAATGACCTCTCTGAGAAGCATGAAACTCTACAAAAATGTGAGGATAATGCGCAGAAGAAGCTAACTCTATTGAATACTGCATCTAAAGTAATAGATGAAATTCAGAGTTATCAGAGACCTGCAACTATAAAATCTGGATTGGGATACATTCCAGGGGGAACCTCACAAGGTCATCTGAATGCTGCATCAAGTAGCAAGAAGACAATCTTTGTTAAACCAGTGGCACCTACACTTCAAACTGAAGAAATGCCCAAGGTTTTAGACAAGGGAAAAGGACCTATGGTTCCAGAAAAAAATGGATGCTCAGGTAAGAAAGCCCAAACCTCAGGTGATGGCTAGAAAACCTGACCACTCAGTAGGAAAATTTCAGGCAAGTACTTCGAAGCCTCAGGCTAAGAATGAAAACCTGAAAGGATCTGCACTGAACCAGCAGAGGAATTTTCAGAACAGAAACACTCAGCAGAGACATTCTCAACTGAAAAGACCAAGTCCTCAGATTACTGAAAGACCCCAATTTCAGTACAGGAAACCTAAACCCCACTTGCCTAGGGGTAAAGGTTACATGAACCCAAGTCAACAAGGATTCAGACCAGCTGCACAGAAGCCAAAGCAATGGAACAAAAGGCCTGTACCCAAGAAAAATTCTAAGGCTCATGTTCATGCCAAGGCTAGTACTCATACACAAGATACTGCTAAGGCACCCAGAGTGGTAAATGTGTATGTTGATGTTTATGGAAGACAGATCAGCCACTCTAAAGTGATTAGAGTTGTCAGGCATATTTGGATTCCGAAAGGTACAACTAACATGGTAGGACCCTACACCAATTGGGTACCTGAGAATTTATCTGTTTTTCAGGAGAAAAACAAGGGCACTGAGCTGATTGAAGATCACATAGCACTGATGAGTGGAAATGAAATGGCCCCTACTGTATGGTATCTTGACAGTGGATGCTCAAGACATATGACAGGATTCAAACAAATACTCAGTGACTATGTTGAACAAAGAGGCCCTCAGATCACATTTGGAGATAACTCCAAGGGACAGACTGAAGGATATGGAACTTTGGAAATCGATTCAGTTCATATCCATGGTGTTTCATATGTATCTGGATTGAAGCATAATCTGCTTTCAATAAGCCAATTATGTGATAAGGGATTTAATGTTGAGTTCTCTAAGAACTTATGTTATGTGAAAGATGATATCTCACAGAAAATATTACTAACTGGTACAAGAAAAGGAAATGTGTATCTTGCTGATTGGAGTTCAACTCCTAAAGATACATGTTTGGTTGCTAAAAGTTCCACAGATACCAGTTGGTTATGGCATAAAAGAATGAATCACCTAAATTTCAAAACCCTGAATAAACTTGCAAGATTAGCTCTTGTGAGAGGGTTGCCAAATGAAGTGTTCAGTAAGGAACATGTTTGTGATGCGTTCCAAAAAGGAAAACAAATTAGAGCATCATTTAAAAGCAAAGTAGATATTTCTACTGAGAGAATACTTCAATTGTTGCATATGGATCTTTTTGGTCCAGTAACACCAGTGAGCACTAATGGCAGGAAATATACACTAGTGGTAGTTGATGACTACTCAAGATATACATAGGTCATATTCTTACTCAGTAAGAAAGAGACTCAGATAAAACTGCCTGAACTACTGAAAAGGCTCAGTATTGAAAAGAACTTGAGTGTGGTCAAAATTAGATTTGATAAAGGAACTGAATTTATAAATCATATTATATCTAATTATTGTGCAACAAATGGAATTACTCATGAAACATCAGCTGCAAGGACCCCTCAACAAAATGGTGTTGCTGAAAGAAGGAACAGGACTCTAAAAGAAGCTGCAAGGACCATGATAGCTGAAGCTGATATTCCTAAAAGATTTTGGGCTGAAGCTGTCAACACTGCATGCTATTCACAAAACAGATCCATGCTGACCAAGAGTCAAGGCAAAACACCATACGAGCTTTGGAATGAAAGGAAGCCTCTTGTTTCTTTCTTTCATGTGTTTGGTTGCAAGTGTTTCATACACAATAATGGTAAAGATCATTTGAAAACATTTGATAGCAAAGCTGATGAAGGAATATTCTTAGGATATTCTGAAGTCAGTAAAGCTTTCAGAGTTTACAACTGTAGGACTCTTATTGTGGAAGAAACACCTCATGTTGTTTTTGATGAATCTACTTGTGTTCAGAAGAAACAGGAACATGATGCAGGAGAACTGACCAAGAGAATCACCAGACTAAGCCTGAAAAAGAATGACAAAACATCCACTGAACCTGAAAAGAAGAAGTCAGTCACCTTCTATGAATGGAGTGACTCAAACTCAGACAAAGAAGTTCAGGATGGAACTCAGGATGGTGAGACTCAGGATGGAAATTCTCCACTGAAGGAAAGCCAACACACCGAAGCTGACCAATCTGAACAGACACCAGTTCAGACTCAGGTATGTGATGCCAATGAAGATGTGGTCACAACTGAGGCAATTTCTGAATCTATCAACCAAAGGGGGACAAATGTCTCTGACAATGTTCTGAATGGAATTTCCCCTGAGGAAGATGATTCACTTTCTCCTTTTCTATTGTTCCCTGAGTTTAATGAACTTCCTGAACCTAACATTTCAAATGTTGAGGATACTATTGAAGGGGGAACATCCAGAAGAAGATGGTTAGATAGTCATCCTACAAGTCAGATTGTGGGCGATCTAACTGATGGTGTTAAAACAAGAAGGTTCCATGGTGAAAGTGTACTATTCTGTTGCTTCCTATCAGAGAAAGAGCCAACTGAGATTGAAGATGCTCTACAAGATTCTCATTGGATTACTGCTATGCAAGAAGAGCTGAATCAATTCTCAAGGAATGAAGTATGGGAGCTGGTGGATAGGCCTGAAAGGCACAATGTTATTGGAACCAAGTGGGTATTCAAGAATAAAAGAGATGAGAACAAAAACATTGTAAGAAACAAGGCAAGGCTAGTTGTATAAGGTTATTCCCAAGAAGAAGGCTTGGATTATGATGAAACCTTTGCACCTGTTGCTAGACTAGAAGCCATCAGATTGTTTCTTGCATATGCTGCCCACATGAAGTTCCAAGTCTATCAAATGGATGTGAAAAGTGCATTTCTGAACGGTGTGCTTAAAGAAGAGGTTTATGTGGAATAACCTCTTGGTTTCAGACAGAATGACCGAGTTTACAGGCTCAGAAAAGCCTTGTATGGTATTAAGCAAGCACCCAGAGCATGGTATGATACCCTTTCACAGTTTCTTACTGACCATGGTTTTGTCAAAGGAACTGTTGATAGAACTTTGTTTAGAATAGAAGATGGGGAAGATATCTTACTAGTTCAGATATATGTAGATGACATCATTTTTGGATCTCCAAATCATCAGTTGTGTGAAAAGTTTTCTACACTGATGAAAGGAAAATTTGAGATGTCTATGATGGGGGAGATGAATTTCTTTCTAGGTCTTCAAGTGAAACAATCAAAGGAAGGAATCTTCATCAACCAAGCAAAAGTACACCGTAGATCCGATTGCAAATATGGTGTATGAAATTGCAATGCGCTTAGAATTCCCATGAATACTAACTACAAGATGGATCCTGATCTTGAAGGCAAATCAGTAAGTCACACTGATTATAGAGGGATCATTGGATCATTGCTCTATCTCATAGCAAGTAGGCCGGATATAACATTTGTTGTTGGGATATGTGCAAGGTACCAAGCTAATCCTAAGGCTAGTCACATGGAGGCTGCCAAAAAGATACTGAAGTATCTTAAAGGCACAGTGAATAGAGGATTGTGGTATCCAGCTAATGATAACCTTGAATTAAGTGGTTATTCGAGATCATCGATTATGGAGGTCAGAGAATTGACAGGAAGTCCACTACAGGAACTTGTCAATTTCTTGAAAGTAAATTGATATCCCGGTTTTTCGAAAAATAGACCTCGATGAGCAACTAGTACTAATCAAGTTTAATACATGGTCACAGGAAGTCATTGCGTTTCGGATTCTTTGCCGCACAACAATTAAGGGATTATAAGATTGTAGCCAATGAAGTACCAATATTTTGTGACAATAATAGTGCTATTGCTATTTCACAAAATCCAGTATTGCACACCTGATGCAAGCATGTGGATATCAGACATCACTTCATCGAGAAGATCAAGATCAAGATCAAGGATATCAAGGCACAAGAATTAATGAAAAACTTCGAGAATGTCTTGAATGCTCAAGATAAACCTGAATGTTCCGAGGCACTGAAAATATCTATCTGAAGGATACAATACTGAGAAAAACGCGATTGCTTAGAAAAATAGATATTGCCCAAGACATTCTCATGCAGACAAAAGGAACTAAGACCAAGTGTTGTTAAGGTTATATCACTCAGAGATATTGACAAAAAAGAGCCGTTGAGCTTGTCTACATTTAACTGGAGACAAAAAGTCAAAAAGAAGAAGACAACATCAGTACTTTTTATCGACATCGACAAATGACAGTCAATCAAAACATGTCAGTAGTACTATGTTCCAGACTGCAAAAAGTGATGACCAGCTACATGATAAACTGTTTGCCTAAAACATGCTAGGGAGTTTCAAACCCTAAATATAGCCATTCATCACACACCATAAGAGGAAACTCACGAAGTTATCTCTTCCAACGGATAGTTTTTCAAGAGTGACCTTGGTGCCTGCCTATAAATACTTGTGACCATCTACATTGAAGGTTACGGGAAATTTGTAAGCAACTCAAGAGCTCAAACTTATTATTGCAAGTTGAAGCACTCAAAAACCCAAGAATTTCCCAAGTGCTTTATATCAAAGAGAGCTCATTTCACTAAGCCTAGCTTGATAAGATATATCCTAAGCTTATTCGAGATATCCTAGCCTTTGCATTGTTCTTAATTGTAAAGGATATCTCATCCTAGTTGGAAACCAACCAATAAAAACCCAAACCCTTTGTAAGGTAGTTTGAGTGTGATTGGATAAAGAGTTAGTAAACTACATTGAGGTAGTCGAAAAGCTCTAGAGAAGTTAGTGAGTAAACTATCTTGGATAGTCTTGTGTGTGTGTTTTGAGTAAGTAAACTACAGAGGTAGTCAGAAAGCTCAAAATAGAAAGGTTAGTAAACTACAGAGGTAGTCAGAAAACCTTAGGAAGTGTTTAGTGAATTTCTCTGAAGAGATCAGAGAGAGTGGACGTAGGATCTTGAGTTCTGAACCACTATAACTTGCTGTGTTATTTTATTTCTGTATTCCTTTGATTATCTGTTGCATAACTTTGAATTGAAATCATATTTTCACTGATATTCAGTTGGAATCAATCCACTGAAGCTGCATATAACTGAATCACAGCCTAATCACTATTCCATTAAAAGGAAGGTTTTCAGCAAAGCATAAAACGAGTATAAACTTAGGGCTAACCATTCTGCACATTTGAGTGGCTATTCAAGCAACTCAGTATCTCTGAAAACTCAGGATCAGTTGGGATTATCTGAGGTATCTTAAAGCAGCTCAGGATCACTGTCTCAGATAGACTTTGACTCAGGGCGATCTGTGCTTCTCAGGACCAAATCATCAGGATAACCTGACCCAAGCTGACCTCAGTAAAGAAAAGTTTTAAAATCACTGAACAAGTGTATTCCCCCCATACACGTGTAAAACTCATTTGCACCGGGACCAACAGTAAACGACTATTACGTGGATATCATAGTTGAGTAATCCATGTACGAATTGCTGTAAGAATTCTATTTACGTTTACTCATATTTAATTACGCCTCTGTTGCTCCGTCATCCCGTTCCCTTGACTTTCGGTGTTCGCTGGCATCCATGACACCGCTAGAAGTCGGCAGCCACCGCGCAGTGACTCGCGCTGTTTGTGCGAAGCCGCGACACCATGGCAAATCGCGAATTTGATTCGCTTTGCCCCAAATCGGCGCGACTCGCTCGCGGTCGATTTTCATCGCCGCACCTGGTTCTTCATATGATTTATTAGACCACCATCACGATGCGTTGAAATCCCGACCGTGTGCCCTAAGATCATGTCGTTCAATGGAGGTGCACCGCACCACACCGCCGTCTGGTTTCAATTTGGTTTGGCTCGTCTCAAAATTGGGTTTAGGTTGAGTAGGCGTGCCACCAGGTCGACTCATTTTGTCGCTACCCTATTTCAAACACGTCATGGCACGATGCGTCGCCTTCTAGTTATTTGCTGAGGGTGGCGAGTCGCCCGCACGCGCCTAGCGGCGGTGGCAACTCGCCCGTACCTGTTTGATTCGACGATGCATTCTTGTTTCGTTTTTGCCTCTTTCTATTTTGATGCTTTTGATTTTGGGGCTATTTCGATTCTTGATTGGTTTGAATTGATGAATTAAAATCTGAACAAACCCTAATAACTGGAACAATTTTGGAATTTTTTTGAATAATATGATGAACTGATGAGTTGTTGGACTTTGGTTAGGATGACCCAATCGGAAAGACGATTTTGAAAACCGGGCGATGATGAGGGGAAGGACTGTGCCAAAATTGTATTTAGGACAGACTCTTCCGTGCAATTTTTGAAATTTGCACGTGAGCCCTTGACAAATGAATAATTAAATAATAATTCGATTTAAAATTATTAAAGATTAATTTTAAAATGGATTATGGTTAGACCAAAGATTAATTAATTAGATTAATTATTGAAAGTTAATGATTTTAAAATTGAATTTAAAATTGGATTTTAAATTCGTTTTAAAAGAATTATTAAATCTCACTTGGTTAATCATTTTAATAAAACGTATTAGTTGGACTAATGACAGACTTAATTAATTGGATTAATTAAAAGCTAAATATTAATAATAAATTTAATTATTGAACTTATTTTTAAAATTGGATTTTAAAAATCTGGTTTAAAGAATTAAACGAGTTATTAATTCCCACTAGTTAAAGTGTTTTACATTATAACTGTTTGGGTAGACGGCGCCCAATAATTGTCGAACCGTATTAATTGTTTGGGTAGACGGCACCCATATAAGTGTTAGTCCGTGTAAATCATGTTTGGGTAGGCGGCGCCCAATAATTGCTCAAATGTGATGTAGATTAACATGTTGGATCTTGATTAAGTGATTAATACCCCGTCTTTAAAATGTTCCTCACTAAAATATGATTTTCATTAAATTGAACGATGCCTTCCATCAAAATTAAAAGTAAACCGGAGATTTCGTTCCAATGAGCATTTAAGGCCAAAGTCTTTTGCTCAGATCTACATCTAACGGAACTTTTATAGGGACACGAAGTGTCGCTGCTTGATGGTTGTAAATCAACTTAACTTTGTTTCACCAGCCCAGGCAAGGAAACGAAAGTCAAGGGGCATCCGATTGAACTAGGTTCAATCAACTAGGAGTTGCAAGTTTTGTAATTGATTTGGAGACCTACCAGTTCTACTATTGTAGTAATCAGCCCAAGCAGATATTATGATAGTAGGAATGTGGATCCTAGTCCATTATGATTTATATTAAATATAAATTCGTATTCTTCCGATGAGGTCGTTGAATATGTGAAAATAATGTTGACAAAATAAACACAAAAGAAAGGTCATGTTTATTTTGATTGTTGAATATTGATCATAGGAATTATGTGTTTAATTTCCATTTTATTTTATTTCTCTTGGTTAGTTGAAATATATAACTGTTATTGAGATGTGTTTTGGAAACAAACAAATTGGCTAGGCCAAATTTTCTAGACTGGCACCGAAACATGCGTTTTGTGCTAAGGCAAGAAAAGATTGAGTATGTGTTGAACACGCCACCCTGTTACCCCTGAATCTGGTTCCCTGAGGCAGCCACATTTGACGTAGCAACTCAAAAAAAGCATCAAGAGGATGCTTTCCAGGCTCAGTGTGTGATGTTGCTCGGCATGACTCCCGATATACATAGGCAACGTGAGAAAATGAGTCCCTTCTAGATGCTCAATCATCTGAAGGATCTTTTTTATTCATGAGTCTCGTTCTGATATTTATGAAGTGATAAGAGATCTGTTCAGATGCCTGTTATCTAAAGAATGGAAGATTTCATCTCACGTGCTAATGATGATAGGCCTAATTGAGAAACTTGGTAATTTAGGCATTGAGCTAAAAGACCAACGTTTTCATCTATGTTATCCTAAAGTCGGTCCCGAATTTATATTTTAGCTTCATTGTGAACTACAATATGAATAAGACGGATGCGACCATGCCTGAACTTCACAACGTGCTCAAGACTTTTGAGTTCACTATCACTAAGATGGTGTTCAAAAGAATAAGCGGGTAAACAAGGATGTGTGCCTCTACTGTAAGTAGAAGAGGACACTAGAAGAAGGACTGTAAGGTTCTAGTTGCTGAAAAGAAGACACTAGGTGCTTCTAGCACTAGAACATGTATGTTTGTTATTAAGATAAACATGTCCAGTAATAGCGCTAACTGCTTGGTATTGGATACCAGATGTGGCTCTCACATTTGCACTAATGTGAAAGGGCTCATGTGTCATAGGGCAGTTAAGGTGGGTGAAGTCGTCTTACACGTGGAAACGGAGCAAGAATTGATACTGAACATGTGGGGACTTATGTGTTAGACTTTCCCTTTCATTTTAGATTGGAACTTAATGATGGTCATCTAGTTCTTTCTATTACTCGCAACATATATTTGTTGCATTGTGGATATGATGTTCTTAATATACAAAGTAAAAGACTCAAACTTAGTAATCATGAAAACCCGACTTACTTATGGCATTGTAGAACCTGATCACGTAAACAAGAAAAGAATTACAAGGTTAAGAAAGTTAGACTACTTAACCCCACTCGACTGTAAGTCTTATGGAGATTGTGAATCTTATCTCATGGGCAAGATGATCAACGGACCCTTTTTTCTGGGAAAGGGGTGCATGCCATAGAAGTTCTAGAGTTGATCTACAACGATGTTTGTGGACCATTGTCCACTCTAGCTAGGGGTCACTTCAGCTACTTCATCACTTTTACTGATGATTTCTCTAGATACGGATACGTGTATCTTATGAAACACATATTCGAATCTTTTGAGAAATTCAAAGAGTTTAAGGCTGAAGTAGAGAAGCAAATTGGTAATAGTATCAAGACTCTTCGATCAGATCGAGGAGGTGAATACCTTAGCCATGAATTCAGTGATTAGTTGAAGTTACATGGAATCCAGTCATAATGGATTCCTCCCGGAACACCTCAGATGAACGGTGTGTTCGAGAGGAGAAACCGAACCATGTTAGACATGGTGAGGTCCATGATGAGCTTTTCCTCTCTTCTGGCATTCTTATGAGGATACGCGTTACAAACCTCAATCTACATTCTGGATAGGATTCCATCTAAATCGGTTGAGCATATACCATATGAACTATGGTGTGGCAAGAAGCCAACTTTTACACATATCAAACATGGGGTTACCCCATGATAGTGAAAAAGATACTTACCGATAAGTTAGAATCCAAAGGTGAAAAGGGATACTTTGTGGGATATCCTAAGAAAACTAAAAGATATTACTTCTATCTACTTGAGAAATAATCAGTGATTGTTTCTAGGCAGACCAAGTTCCTCGAAGAAGACTATGTCTTTATGGAACAAGGTCGTAAGCTGATAGAACTTGAAGAAATTCAAGAACCACAAATTAACAAAGAGATTGATATCTTGTCAAAGTAACATGACAAGGAATCAGTGGGAGCATTCAGCGACTTTCACGGTGGGAGCCTTTCACTAGGTGATCGTCTTTCAGCCAGTGGGAGCGTAATTGGAGTAGGCTTGCCAGTGTAAGAACCTCCATGTGGGCTGAATGAGAACAACATAGTTCAAACTCCCGCCCAAGAAGCATCTGAAAGTGTAGCTCTTGAGGATTCTCCGGACATTGATGAAATCAATGCACCACAAAATTTTCACGATCAGAATGTACAACCTGCACAACCACAGCTCCGTAAGTTAATTAGGAATCGTAATCTGCCCATTAGATACAGTTACCTCTTGGAGGAACTCATTAATGTGGACATACCAGATAAGGACGATCCTAATACTTATTCTGAAGCAATATCAGATATTGATTCAGGGAAGTGGCATGAAGCCATGAAATTCGAGATGGACTCGATGTACACCAATCAAGTGTAGGACTTGGTTGAGTTGCCTAAAGCGGTTAGACCTATATGTTGCGATTGTATCTTCAAGCGCAAGACTGATGCAAATGGCAAAGTAAAAACCTACAAAGCTAGGTTGGTGGCGAAGGATTATAGTCAATGTGAAGGCATTGACTGTGATGAGACCTTCTCACCAGTTGTAAAGATTAAGTCCATTCGAATTTTACTTGCGATAGAAACACACTATGATTATGAGATTTGGTAGATGGATGTCAAAATAGCTTTCCTCAATGGAAACATTGATAAGGAAGTGTTTATGACTTAACTGAAAGGTTTTATATCTAAGCCAAACTCTAATCTAGTATGCAAGCTAAAGAGATCCATTTATGGATTGAAGCAAGCTTCTAAGAGTTGGAATATCCGATTTGATGAAGCTATCAAGTCTTTTGACTTCATCAGAAATTGGAAGATCCTTGCCTTTATCGTAGACGCAATGGGAAGAATATTATTTTCACAATCGTATATGTCGACGACATATTGATTTGAGAAACAATATCTCGTTAATGCAGTTCGTTGAAGATTGGTTGTCGAAGACCTTCATGATGAAGGATCTTTGTGAAGCCTTCTACATCTTAGGGATCAAGATCCACAGGGATAGATCCAAGAGGATGTTGAGGTCATCACAGTCCACCTATGTAGACAAGGTGTTGAAGCGTTTTGCGACAGAGGACTCTAAGAGAGGGTCTCTATCAGCAAATCATGGGATAAAGCTGTCAAAGAAGGATTGTCTTTCTGTTGAAGCTAATATCAAGCACATGAAAGATGTCCCATATGCATATGCAATTGGGTTAATCATGTACGCCATGACTTGCACTAGGTCAAACGTGGCCTACGCTATCAACATCACTGATAGACATCAACAGAATCCGGGTGAGTCTCACTGGATTGCTGTCAAGACCATTCTGAAGTATCTTAGACGAACTAAAGAATGTTTCTTGTCTATAGTGGACAATCAGAACTAGTAGTCACTGGTTATGCTGACACAAGTTTCCAATCCGACTGTGATGATTACAAATCACAGTTAGGTTACGTTTAACTCTCAATAATGAGGCGGTTGGTTGGAATAGTTCCAAGCAAAAAGGACCGCAAATTCAACAACCGAAGTTGAGTACATTGCTGTATTAGAAGCCTCAAGGAGACTATCTGAATTTTATAGTTCTTAAGAGAACTAGGGGTAGTTTCGAGTGCCAGTTGTCTAATAAAGTTTTATTGAGACAACACTGGTGCAATTGCGCAAGCAAAGGAACCGAGATCAACAAGCATAAACGAGCATGTAACTAGACTTATCATTTGATCCGGGAGATCATAACGATAGGAGAAATAGAATTAAAATGTATTCCCATATATTTAATTTGGCAGATCTTTTCACCAAAACACTGAGTGTTCATGTATACACTAGACATTTGATGGTCTAGGGGTTAGACATGTAAGTGATTGACTCTAGTCCAAGTGGGAGATTATTAGTGTTAGTGTCCTAGAGACAATCTATTATAAAGACATCATACTCGATGATATTTAGTTTGACTTAGTATTATAGTTCATTTAATATTAATGTATGGCAATACACTTGATTGAATATTATATTTGATTGTTTGCATTTATTCGTACAAGTGTTCCCATGAGTCATTGTTGTCATTGAGGTTGTGAGAACTTAGATGACTTAAACATGATTCTCAAATAGCCCCGATCAAGGATCATCAAGAATGGGATATTGATGATGCAATGGAGATTGGCGATCTGCATCATACTCTTAGAGAGTGTAGTAAGATCTCACTTACTACGAGATACTAGGTATCTCATGATGGATGCACAAATACCTTAGAGGGTATTGGTATACCCATCAGAGAAACCGTTTGATGTATTTCCACTATATGTGTCTACGGGTGTCTCGGTTAGTGGGAGCGATGTGATACTCCTTACACTTGAGGTCAATACGCACGACATGTGTGGGATGATAAACTTTGACCATGACCGGCACTTGCACCCTTCCATGGGTAGATATGGCTAGGATTGGGTTCATCACGAAGTGCATGTGCGTGGTAGTTGAGCCAAGAATAGGATTCATTCCTCGAAGTGGGTTTAGAGAGAATACTCATCTTCTCGTCATAATTGGATCTAAGTCATCGGTCGATGCACGTCAACTTAGACTTTGTGGCTAACTGTGACATACATGATCAATTAGTGATTATAGATAAATTGGTTAAGTTATTTGAGTAGACACTTCATCATGTTCAAAACTTAATCGAGTATTCGTGAATGAAAGGAGGAAATCGTAATAGCCCATGTTTTAGTAACAGGTAGTTGCACATTTCCTCGCAATGTACCTCATATATTGAGAATGTTTGAATTATTGTCTAGGGTTCAATTAAGACCGTTAGTTTGACTAATCGCTCAATATATGAGGACCTATGGGTCACACAACAAGTAATGGTTGTTTACTAATTATAGTTGGTTGATTAAATGTTAAATTGGATTTAATATTTAATTTATGGAGAATTAATTAATAATGGATTAATTTAGAATTAATTATTATTACTATTTAATTAAATTAGATTTAATTAAATAGAATTCCCAATAATAATATATGGAATATTATTATTATAGGATTTAATATATATGGAATCAAATCCGTAAAGATTTGATATACATGGAATTAAATCCGTAGAGATTTTATATGTGGGAAATAAATTTAAGAGAATTATTTTATTAGGATTTTTCCTAATAAAGGTTAGCTTAAGATTTAAGCTGGGCCTCTCCTATATATATGAGCTCTTGAGAATTCATATTACGTGAGTTCATATTTTCTCAATAAAATCTCTAAGTTAGAATTTTCCTAGCAAATTCATGTAGGAGATACAACACTGGCAGATCTGTGCAAATTTGTAAACGATTGTTATGTGGATACCATAGTTGAGGAATCCGTGTATGAATTATTGCAAGAATTTTGTTTACGTTTACTCGTATTTGATTATGCAATTATATTGTTTGTTGTTGCTGGACTATTTATTTCTGATGCGCATGTATTACGTGCCTCTAAATTCCAACATTATTGTATAAGGATGAACAGTTGTCTAGGCAACGAGATGATGATCCAGCTCCCTATGTGCCGAAAACTAATAAAGACAAGGGTTCGGCCTCTTCTGTGCAATCAGAAGCACAAGGTCAATCCAAGATAAGGGTTTTCAAAAGAAAACAACTGGCAAGTAAACCAACACGAACATCTGAAGATGTGGGTGAGAAACGCCAGAAAAAGCTTACGACGATGTTGCCAAAGAAGGTAGAGATGCCCTCTGAAGGTCTTCGGGATGAAGACAGTGATATTGAGATTCTGGAGTCAGGCTGAGAGCAACTGATAGAACAGGCTGGTGAGGAGACCGCTGTAAGTTCTGAACACACGGTCAGTACAGGTCGAGATCTGACAGTAGTAGAGGAAACTGGTGAGATGGAGACTGGTGGAGAAGCAAGAGAAGAACTTGAAGAGGCTCAGGACTAGTCTGAACCATCTGACTCAGCTCATCTGAGCTCATTATTCAAAGGTCGTGAACCCACTCACTACCCCAGATCACCTACTCCTTCATCACCTCAACCTGATATACCCTTACCCTCACCTCCCAGACAACCCTCTCCCCCAATCCAACCTGCTCAACCTGAACCATCTATAACTGAGCCAATTCCATCTGCAAAAGTTCCTTTTGAAAAAATAATTATTGAGGATCCACACCCACAACCCGCTCAACCTGAGCCTTCTGAGTCTCAACCTGAACCCATCTCTCATCCCACACCTGAGCCACCACAGCCTGATTCTGAGCCATTCAGAGAAGCAACTCCGGATATTTAAACTGCTTAGCAGAAGGCAATGTTTGTTTCTATTATCCATAACCCCTTCAATACAAGAACTGTGTTCGAGTCTCCTGAACTTGAGAGACCTGTTGTCAAATTTCTGAGGAGAAGGGTGGATAACTATCTGAACAAGCATTACTCTTATCTAGGTGGATCATCCTGGAGTAAGGAAGATTTTTGCCGATGCCCTATTCTGGAGGGATGTTAGACTGCAACACATCGAGGACTTTCTGATGGTCTTGGATGCATTCGAGAGAGATGAGTTTGTTGAGATAGAGTTTAAGATGAAAAATATGACAGGAGTGGGTAGCACTACTGAGTTAACAACAGACGCCGATGTTGCCTGGTTAGTCAACAAGCTAGTGGGATATCCAGAAATTGAAGAAGATGATCAGCTTGAATGGGACATTGAGCCAGTTGCCGATGAACCAGTTGAGGGTTCAACAGATGAGACCCTAACTGGAGAGGCACAAACATCTGCTCCAGTCTTCGTGATTCTGCCTGAAACCCTGGACCAAGTTTTGATGACTATTCTGGGTGTGGTAAAGGCATCTGTAGAAGCTCAATTCAACACCCTTGCTGCGAATTTACTGATTCAAATGGATGAAAGAACAAAGCAACTTGTTGAATCTGAGAGGAATTGGATTGCGAAGAAGCTGACAGAAATGCATACGAACATTGCTCTGAATGAGATGGCCAGAGTAGAAGCTATGTTAAAAAAGCTGGGACTGGAGGTGTCAATGCTTTCTAAGGTCAGAACTCTTCTTGAGGAAGCTTACAAATCTCTGATGCAAGCAGATTCCAGCTTCGAGGCTTCAGTGAGAAAGTTTGAAGCCTCTGTTTCTATTACTAAGAAGTCTTTGGAGGAAGTAATGTCGAAAATGCTTGGTCCTGCACCATCTTCTACTTCGTTAGTACAGATTCAATCATTAGAAGTGGAGGACCTGAAGGATGAGATGCTCAATCTTTTCACCAGCTTGGAGAAGAACATCCGACTCCTTTTTGATGCAACCAAAAAGGGGGAAGGAAGAGCTGAAGCTGAATCAGAAAAATAGGATGTCCAGGAAGGTCAACTGATTGTAGTTATTGTTGTTTCATCAACTCAGGCACCCACTACTGAATTAGCTTATACTGAGCTGGCTGAGCTGTTTTCCACTATTGAAAAACATAGAAAACAGCTAGACCTTCAGGATAAGGTCATTTCTGAACAGAAGCAACAATGGTTGATCTGGTTTCAAGAGTCGATAAGATTGAGGACTTTTCCTCAACTGTTCATAAAAGACTTCAGTCAGAAGAAGAAGCCAAAAGTCTAGAGCTGGCTAGGAGACTTGAAGAAGAATTCTCATCTGAGTCAGCTAAAGCAGTTACAGAAAAGAGAAGACTGCAGAAAGGCAAGCAGGTGAAGGAACCAAAGAAGAAAATTGTTGTGACCAGATCTGAATTACTATTATCATCAGAACAAATCAGGGAACAACAAGATCAGGTCAAGAGAAGTAAGGTCATAGAAGAAGCCACCAAAAGAAAGAAGTTGAGAGAAGCTGGAGGACTTGATAGGGCCTTCAGAAGGAAGCAAAAGAAAAGGGTTGTTGTGACCGAAGCTGATAAGACCTGGATAGGGTGTGCCTTACCTACCAGTTTGGATGACATTCTTGTCTGCAGAGAGGATCTTCATGAACCTTGGAGGATAATAAAGATATACTGATTATGCGATGTATTCATGATACAGTGAGTCCCAGAAGAGAAGGATGATAATCTGTTCGACGAGATCTTTCTGGACTGGCTCAAAGCTAAATACCAAGCATTCTATCAGGAGGTTATGAAAGAAGGTCAGATAATGACAATGAGACCTTCTGCACCAAGGTATGAGTTCCTTATGCCACCTTTGAAGAGGAACAGTTATGATCCAGTTGCCTTCAGACAAGCATATCTTGATGCACTGGAAAGAGGCAATATTATTGAAGAAGATCGTCAGAAGGAAGTGCTAAAGAGGATGTATGACATCTTTCAAATTCCTGAAGGCATGAGAGACAAGTGTTGATCAGAAGATGAAGACCTTAGGTCAGAAGTTAGGTAACAGTTGCTTATCATTTCTGTACATGTAAAATGCAAAATCTAAATGAAATGATTTACCTCTTTTCAGATCCTAAGACATCATCTCAATGTCTTCTGATTTTTGTCTCTAGTACTTATCTTTTTCTGATTATTCGTTTTTCTGATTAACTATTTTGGTTCCATCAAAAAGGGGAAAATTGTTGGGAAATTTATAGTTTTGATGGAAGTTCCAAAACAGATTGTAATAGGACTAGTCAGACTTGTTAGCTGACTGATGAATTAGATATCAGATTAGGATGACCAGCTGAGATGTATAGACAACTGATGTAACAAATAGGTCACATATTGAGGGGGAACTAGATATTACATATCAGATATCAGTTAAGTTTTGAAGAAGATCAGAAGATCAGATGTTCACAGGCGAGAAGACCAGAAGACCTACATCAGAAGGAGTGAAGAAGAGTCTTCAAGTTGTGCTAAGACAACCTGCATCAGAAGACTCAATCAGGTAGGCTGATCAGTCTGGACTGATCATGTCAGCTCAAATCATGTGACAACCAGAAGATCACCAAGACATACATGTTGATCAGACACAAAGAATGTCAACCTGAGTTGGTGAATCAAACACTGAATAAGTGTACTTGATAACCAATGAGAGAAAGACACGTATGTACGGAGTTGACATTACAGGACGAGGTGCTTCAGAGTTAAACGGCTAGAAAGGACACGCTTACATGCTTTCGGTCATGCCGCCTCTGTGCACAGCAAATCGGGTCTTCAAACCTACCTTAAATATACCGAAATTCGAATTGCTCTCTAATGGCTAATTATATTTCGTGCCTATATATATGGGATCAAACCTCATAGTAAGGTTACAAAAATTATCATCAAGCTCAAGCTATCCGCAATTTCCGTACGAACACAAATCAGGAATATTTTCTAAGTGTTCATCCCATAGTTCTTAGCATAGAATTATTATCCTTTAACTTTAGGCTATTCAAATACTAGGATAGAATTCAAGTTGGAACATACAAATCTTATACCCAAACCCACAAAGTTAAGGTTAGGTTTGTTAAACAAGATTTCAGACTAGGGTTTCTAGTTCCTGATTTGTGGGATTGTTGAGTGAGAACTCTCGAAACATCTGTTGTATTGTGTTGGACTAACACATTAAAATAGGTTCAGATTGGTTAAGTGTGCCCCCCTGCTGATAGGGAACAGTGGACGTAGGACGAGTTGTCCGAACCACTATAAATCTGGTGTGATTTATCTGCTTTACACTCTTAGCACACTATCTGCCTTATATTCCATGCATGTTCTGAGTCCGGTTCAGATTTGCACCAAGCAACTGATCTGATCAGGTTGATACCTTTGTCATCTGGTCTAAAACAGATTACTCAGAATCTTGTTTGAGTAAAACTGTTTTTTCACACGGGTTAACTTATCTTGCGCACAAACAATTGAGCAGATAGACGCCGAACTAATCTGCTTCCAAGCTGTCAGTAAGTTGGATATCAGTCCGAACTGATTCACTCGCACTCTGATCAGGCTACCTGCATATTCACACCTGACCTGCATAAAAGTTTTAGAAGTTTATTCACCCCTCCCCTCTAGACTTCTACCCTCACGAAACCCGTTCGGGACCTACAGTACCCCATAGTTATTCAATTGATTGTGAACAAACATGGATGTATATTTAATCACTTTTTGAAAAGAGAACATCGTAGTAGCGAGCTCCGTGTCCCATAGTTACTCAGTGATTACACATCTAAGTTGTGCTCTATTTTTAATGCATTTAAGAGAGATATATGTCCAGGACTCTGTATCTTAACCATGATTCAAACAATAAGATCAAAACATTATCATTTAAGGTTCAAAATAAGCCAATACGGTAGATAAACTCATCATCAGAACCACAATGTTGCTTCAAATGTTGGAATATTTGTCACAACATCTAGTGTTTATTTTCAGATATAGCAAAGACCAAGAGAATTTCTAAGTGAAGAAAACCTCTCATTATCAAGGGCTTTTGTGAACATATCAGCAAGTTGTTTTTCAGTAGTAATGTGTTGGGAAATACGGGGTGCCCGGATCTATTCGAGATGTATTTAAATACATATTTAAATTATTCAATTAATTACTAACATGAATTAATCCTAAATCAATTCAACATAATAATTAAACAATCAATTGGCAACATGTGTACACTTAATTCACGTAAATCCTAAGCATGCGGAATCTAGAAGTTACTATATTACATACTTCTTGTAGAGACAATTGTTGAGACGATGGATCAACCCAAAGTGCTTTTTCAAATATGTCCCACGTCCACGAACGTAATCCGGTGGGAGGATTCTCACGAACGATTTTAATAAAGGAGAAAACTGAAAATATTTGCCACCACCTTTGTGGGTTTCTAATTTTTCCAACACATGGAATTGCATTGGGGATTAAAAATTCATCCCCTATTTATAGGACTAAAAGGGTCGAAAATTTTGACCTAATTAGGTCATTGGGAAATTTCCTTGCTTCTTCTTCAAGATACAATCTTGAATATATCCAATATTTTCTATTTCCCAAAATATCTCCCAACAAAATCTTCTCCTCCCTTCTTGTCCATTATTTTCAAAAAATCAAATAAAATATGAAGGAATAAGATCTTTTACCTTTCTTGAATTTATGGGATAAACTTGTATCTCAAGAATACTTATTCCATAAAATCTTTCCATGAAAATCAAGAAAATCTTTTTCTCTCTGCTACTCATTATTTTCGAAAATAATTAGGAAAAATAGGCAATAATATTTTCTTCTCATTTTCATTAGTTGAACTTTAATTTGGGCTATTTGAGGGGCCTTTAGGAGAATTAAGATTGGACTATGAATCTATAGTATTAAGCCAAATATTATTCAAGCCCATTAATATTAATTTATTCCACTATAAAATTAATATTAAACTACCCATCTTAACCCATATTACGATTTCACAATAATATGGCTCCCAGTTATTATTTCCCGTGTTTAAGATTATCTAATCCACGAATTAATTAAGCCACTGAACAAGCTTTATATTAATTAATATATTTATCCTTGGAGTAAAGACACCTCAACATTATTATCCATACCGGAAAAAAATTTCCACTTGCAAGATTTGGTATGATAAAGCTTCTGAGCCCACCAAGGGGACAAATCAAGCAATCTGTACTTGCATACGATACTCTGTATTAAATCTTAACAATCGTCATGTAACTAATAATATTGCCCAAGATATAAGGTATCGAATCGCGTTGATTCTCTTCCCATCATAAGTCAAAGCAATAGTTATTAATTTCACACGATCCTATTTAAGGGACAGAGATTAATAAATAATAAACCACTGAGGTTTAATTCTTGTATATTCAGTACCAAAGAATTTATCATCATGTAGCTCATATTCAGCGTATCATAACGCACTAGTGTAATCTCTTGGTCAAGACATGTCAATCTGAGCCTTACACTTTAACCATTCGTGATGGATTGTTCATTTTCATCTGGGTTGTGAATTTGTACTTAGTTACGAGGAACTGTTAATTTAATCTTTCGTGATCTGGTATCACCAAATTAACTACAACGTAACACGTACTATTTATTGAACAGGTTTGCAACAAATATATATAACATTAAATTATATTTAATGCAACAGTGATAAAAAAATTATTTCAGTAAATAAATAAGAAATTCAGTTTGGTTATACAAAGTAAAAAACATACTTTTCAGTATAACCCAACAAAATGTACTCTAACTTCACAACTTCTTTCTATACAAGATCTCTTATAACATGATGTCTTATACTTATATGCTAAGTCAAATAATGTTGCACTAGTATTATCACAATAAACAGTCAAAATACCACTTTCCAACCCATAATCATCAAACATCTTTTTAAGCTATAGCAGTTCAGTGCAGCAACTTCAAGCAACAACATATTCAGACTCAGTTGTTGATTGTGTAACACAATTCTGTTTCTTACTATGCCAGGAGATAATGTTGTTTCCCATGTAGAAACATCCTCCACTAGTATTTTTTATGTCATCAAAATCACCTGCCCAATCTACATCACTATAGCCAACTAAAGAGCAATTGGTATTCGTTGAGTACCAAATACCTAGATCACATGTTCCAGCCACATATCTTATAATTCTTTTTACATAATTAAGATGTGATTCCTTAGGATTAACTTGATATCTAGCACAAAGACAGACACTATATATAATATCAGGCCTACTAGAAGTTAAGTACAAAAGACTACCAATCATAGATCTATACAAAGTAGGATTAACATTTTTTCCAATCAAAGTCTTTACTCAACTTTTGAGTTGAACCCATAGGGGTTTTCATAGCTTTAACACTTTCAACACCAAACCTTTTCACCAAATTCTTAGCATATTTGTTTTGACAAAAGAAAATACCATCTTTCATTTGTTTGATTTGAAGATCTAAAAAGTAATTCAGTTCTCCAACCATGGAAATTTCAAAAATACATGTCATTTCTTTAACAAAACTATCAAGCATATCACTACAAGTTGAACCAAATACAATATCATCAACATATATTTGAGCAACCATGATATCACTCTTAGAATTTTTAATGAACAAGGTTTTATCAGCTTCACCTCTCAAAAATCCAAAATCAAGTAAGAAATCAGTAAGTCTCCCATACCAAGCTCTAGGTTCTTGTTTTAGACCATACGAAGCTTTCTTTAACTTGTAAGCATGATCAGGAAATTCCAGATTTTCAAAAGCTTTAGGTTGTTCAAAATAAGCTTCATCATCTAGAATACCATTTAAAAAAGCAGTTTTAACATTCATTTGATGCTACTGAAAGATAACCTTCTCACTAGAGAAACCTTCATCATTTGGAAACAAAACCTCATGAATTTCCTTGATTCACACGAGTACAAATGGGTACTTAATGAACCAAAACCCGGAAAACTAACCAAAGACGCCAGTATATGGGAAGAGATGGAATATAATGAATGGGATCTGGGGAATGAATTGATAAGGGACATTATCTTGAAATCTATGTCAGATTCTGTAAGGGACCTTCATCAAGGATTTCTCTCAACTGCAGACATTATGGGAAATCTTGAAGCGATGTTCGTTCATCCGACCCATATGGCAGTCCAAAGCATTAAGCATGATTTGGACAAGGTGAGGTTGGAAGAAGGAATGACTGCTGGAGAGCACATTTTTAGGGTAATGGTCCTCTTTGAAGAATTGACATATCTTGGCGAAAAACATGACTTCAAAAGCAAAATTGATTTCATTCTCAAAACTCTGCCAAAGAGTTATGATCATCCTTATGTAAGATATCTATTGGAAGATATGAATTTTACTATGGATGATCTTATAAGAGCCCTTACTTTGGTCGAAGAGGACATTAAGTGCAAGAAAGCGAACATGGTTGCAAAAAGGTCTGCTTCTCGTTCTAGGCCAGTTGGTGGTAAGAACAATGAAGAGACAAACAGGATAAACCAGTTCTATTCAAACTTCAAGGATGAAAGTTTAAGTACGAGGATATGTTTGGAATGTGGGGAGAGAGGACATTGGAGATGGGCCTGTTCCAATTCTTAAAGGAATGGAAAGAAAGGTAATTCTCACGCACTAGTTGTTGAAACTTGTTTGGCGGAGTATGCTACCCACTCGTGGGTATTGGATACGGGATCCACTGATCATGTACGTTTCACATTGCAGGGTTTCAAGTAGACCCGACGACTTAGTGAGAGTGAGATCCTCATCACGCTAGGCGATGCTATGAGAGTGGCAGCTAAAGCAGTGGGAGAAGTGCACCTGTCTTTTGAAGACAAGACTTTAATTTTAAAAGATGTTCTATACGTTCCTATTTTTCGGAAAAACCTTATTTCTATTTCTAAACTCTTTGTCGATGGATATTCTGTTCGTTTTAATAAGCATGTTACTATATTTCGTAACGATGTGATTATCTGTCGTGGAACTTTACGGAACAATCTCTATATTATTAACTGTGCACATCACTCATAAAATGCATCCTATAACACATCTGCTAATTCATGTAAAAGAAAGCGTTCTGCTGACGTGAACGAGACACTTCTTTGGCACCTAAGATTAGGTCATATTAATCCAAAAAGGATTCAAAGGTTGGTGCAAGATGGTTCTTTGGGGTCTCTCCAAATTGAACCATTTTTTACTTGTGAATCGTGCTTAGAAGGTAAAATGACCAAGAGGGCATTTGGAGCCAAGGGGCTTAGAGCTAAAGAAGTGTTAGAAATCGTTCACACCGACGTGTTTGGTCCAATGCGAATCAAATCTTGAGGTGGCTACGAGTATTTTGTTACTTTTATCGATGATTACTCACGCTACAGATATATTTTCCTAATGAAACGTAAATCTGAGACCTTTGATAAATTCAAAAAAATTTAAGGCTCAAGCAGAGAATCATAAGGAAAACACTATCAAGTTTCTACGATCTGATCGTGGAGGCGAATACCTCAGCGATGAATTTTTGAACTACCTATCGGAAGAAGGGATTGCATCCCAGTTGACTGCACCCGGTACCCCTCAAAAAATGGGGTTGCAGAACGAAGAAATAGAACGCTTTTAGAAATGGTAAGGTCAATGATGAGTTATGCGGATTTACCAAAATCGTTCTGGGGTTACGCATTAGAAACAGTGGCTTACATTCTGAACCTAGTGTCATCCTGTAGGTCCCGAACGGGTTTTGTGAGGGTGGAAGTCTAAAGGGGAGGGGTGAATAGACTTCTGAAAAACTTTTCGTGCAGATCAGGTGTGATTGCAGATTGCCTAATCAGAGTGCTAGTGAGTCAGTTTGGACTGATGTTCAATCTTACTGAGTGCCTGAGGGCAGATCAGTGATATCTGTCAGTTTAATTGATAGTGCGGAAGCTTGTAAATACCCGTGTAAAAACCAGTTTTATCAAATCAGATTCTCAAGTCAGTTTTAAATCGGCTGACTAAGGTGTCAACCTGATCAGATCAGTTGCTTGGTGCAGACTGATGTTAACTTAGAACATGTATGCAATTTTAAGCTCAGTTGTGTGAATAGTGTAAAGCAATAAAGAGCAAGTAAATGCACACAAGATTTTATAGTGGTTCAGACGAAACCCGTCTTACGTCCACTCTTCCCTAAACACAGGGGTAACTTAACTGACTTAACCAAACTTAACCGAACTTAACCGACTGGACTTAGTTTAATGTGTTAGTCCAACACTCAACAGATGTTTATCGAGTTCACACTCAACCGATCCCAGAAATCAGAAACTAGAATCCCTATTCTAAAATCTTGCGGTAACAAACTTAACTTAACTTTGAGTTTGGGTAAAGATTTGTTGTGGTTCCAACTGGAAATCTATCCTAGTGTTTTGGTAGCCAAATACTAGAGGATAGGATTTCTATGCTAAGAACAATGGGATGAACACTTAAGAATAATCTTCAAATTCGGTGTTCTTCGAGCGTAAATTCTGCTATAACTTTTGCTTCTTTTTCAGTCTGCTCGATTCGGTCATGTTCTTCAATTTTGAAGTGCAATCCCATTTTATAGACCACAAAATCAAAGAGTCGTTGGAGAGCAATTTGAATTTCGGGCTATATTAGGTAGGTTGTAGGATATGATTGTGACGTGCTCTGAATATCGGCGTGGTCGTAGGCATGATTAGCTCCGTTTATGTCCGCAGCATCGAATCCCTCATTGTCAACTCTTTTTGTGCATGTGTCGCTTTCTCTTTGGCTTCGCGAGGCGGCACTTCATTATTTATCCTTTTAACGATTGATATTCCTTTTGTAGAATATTCGTCTTGTTTGGTGTACCATTTTGGTTGATGCCAGGTGAGCTGACTTGATCAGATAACTGATCAGTCTACCTTGTAGAGTCTTCTGATGCAGATTGTCTTAGAACAATTTGCAGACTCGGCTGATGTAGGTCTTCTGGTCTTCTGGTAGTCTTCTGATCTTTAGGTGACTCGAGCCTCGGTGTCTTCATCATCTTTTGAGTCTTGAGTTTATTCTTGAGTCTTCAGTTTATCCGAGTCTTCGAGTTCATCCGAGTCTTCGGGTTCATCCGAGTCTTCGAGTTCATCTGAGTCTTCAGGTAGTCTTCAGTGTCTTCTGTCTTCACCTGATCATCTGACTTCTTGTCTTCTGATCCGTCTTAGTCTTCTGATCATCTGACCTTATCTGGTCATCTGATAACTTGACCTGACCTATACATATTGAGTTCCCCCTCAATATGTGACCTATCTTTTACATCAGCTATTTATACATTTCAATTTGGTCATCTTAATCGATTCTAAGTCATCGATCACCTAACAGTCCGACTAGTCCTATTACAACCTGTTTTGGAACTTCCATCAAAACTAAATACAAATTTCCCAACAATTTCCCCCTTTTTGATGGAACCAAAACACTTAATCATAAAAACAGATACCACGAATAGAAATACATATAATGTAAAACAGTACATACCTCAGAAGACAATGAGATGTTGTCTTAGAATCAGAGAGATGAAATATTTCATTCAGATAGGTGTGTGCGTTACAGAATACATGAAAAATGTACCTATCATCTGATTCCAAGTTGTCTTCCTCAGGTGTACTTGAACATTTGAAGTTCTTTGGGGATACCAAACATCTTGTACATCCTTTGCATCAGCTTGTCCAGATCTTCTCTTCTATGGATCCCTCATTTATCAGCAAATCCATAGTAGGCATTCTTGAATTTGACAGCATCTAGCTTGTTGTCTGGATGCAAAGGTGGAAGGAGTTGTTCAAAGGGAGGAGCTTCAGGTATCAGTGACATGATCTTCCCTTCCTTCATCACCGTCTGGTAGAAGTCTGGGTACTTCGTTTCTAACCAGTTCCGAAATTCATCATCATTTTTTGTCTAGTTTTGATGAATCGGAATCATCTCCAGGATGTACATGTCACATAACCATTCTCCTCTGATCTGATCCCATTACGAGCAGATCTGGCCGGAGCCTGAGAGGATGTCTTTAACGAGATCTTAGGAAGGGCATTCTTTTCCCAAGCAATCTCCTCTGCTGCAGCTTCATTCTTTCTCTTCCTTCGGATGTATGCGATGTTTAGTCCCTTAGCCTCTGCTAACTTCTGCTTCTTGATGGCAGCTTCTCTTATTCTCTGTCTGGTTTGCTCATGAATTTGTTCAGGAGACATCTGGCTTTTGATAGAGAATAACTGGCCTTGACTCTGATCTTCCGCAGTTGCTTTCACCATCTTGCCTTTGCCTTTCTTTCTCTTCAGAGTTTGCTTAGGTTCATCTCGTTCATCTTCTTCTACTAGTTTCTTAGCGAGTTCAAGGCTCTTGGCCTGATCATCAGTTTCCATTCTTTTCTGTACGAACGAAGAAAAGTTTTCAATCTTGTCGACTCTGGCAATAACCTCTGAAAGAATAATCTTCTGCTCAGTGATCTCTTTCCTATGTTGCTCCACAGTTTCTTTCACTTCAAAGAATGAGAGTGGGTTGCAAGTCGAATCTGATGGTTTTTGGTAGAGATGCAATTGTTACCAACTGTGTCTGTTTTTCTTTCTTCTTTTTATTCTCTTGTCCTTCCCCCTTTTTGGTTTCATCAAAGAGGTTGGACAGCCTGCGATTCAGAGTAATGAATTACCGTGTGATCTCCTCTCTGAGTTCCTCAACAACAAGAGGAGTGATCTGAGCGGTGGCAGAAGGTGCAGGAGTTAAAAAGCGTCTGAGAGCAAATTCGATGTCCTTTCTTGCTCGCTTCGTAGAAGCTACAAAGTTTTTCCATCCCATATCCATGTGGTTGTCAGTTTTCTCCAAGGATGCCCAGACATTTCCCAGTAGCACTTGTGTCTCATTGAGCATATCTGTCTGAACTTTGAGTTTGTCAGACTAGAGATTGAGCTTCTCGACAAGAGGATTTACTAGTTGCATTACTTCAGAGAGGATGGCATTATGCATCCCAACTGTGTGACTTCTTTCTTTGTCAACCAATTTTGCTTAGCTCTTCTTCAAACCGCTTCATCAGATCTACTGTGAGAGCTGTGAATTTGTCTTCAATAGCAGCCTTGATCCCATCCTGAATCTTCTCAGCATAAAGATCTAGGGTATCGGAGCTCAGCATAGCATTCTGGTCAGATGTTGAAACCTTGCCAAGTCGGGTCTCATCTGCAGCACCCATTCTTGGTTCATCGGCAGCTCCCTCATGATCTGTAGGAGGTTGAACAGTTTCCTCCCTGTTATCACCAATTCCGAACCTTTCATGAATCAACCATCTGATATCATCCTCAGAGGCTAATTCAACAGCGCTTTCTATCCCAGCGTTGTTCAAGCACTTCATCTCCAAGTCTACAAAGAAATCAGATCCCAGAGTTATCATGAGGATCAGAAATTCCTCGATGCTTTTCAGTCTGATATCCCTCCATAACACAATCTCTTCTATCTGTTGCTGGATGCCAGGATGTTGATCCAGTTCAGGGCATAGGTCCAGCAGATACTCCTTCATTTGTTGCTTCATTATCCTTATGATGGGGCTTTCTGAAACAGGTGAAGCAAACATGGTTCTGGTATTGAAGGGATTATGAGAGATGGACACACGCTTGTCAGATCTCTCAGGTTCTTGTAACTTGTTTGGAGATTGGGAGTGAGAGAGGGATATTTGTGGTTCAGGTTCGTCTTCAGCTTGTTGAGGGGGTTCAGTTTCCTAAACAGGTTCATTGGTTGGGGGAGTGAGAGATCTGGGTGATCTGATTGGTGAGGGTGAGGGTGAGAATGTTTTGTGAGGAGATGGTGATGGTGATTTGGAAGTGGACGTAGGCGATCTTGCTTTCTGGAAGATCTTGGTGAGAGGCAGAAAATCAGATGGTGATTCTTCCTCAGAGTGCTCCACTTCTGTCCCTCTGACAGCTTTCTCTCCTTCTTCTTCGATCATCTGCTCGTCCCTTACTTCTCTGGCAGTGTGCTCAGAACTGACTGCTATCTCCTTCTCTGATTCCACCTGAATCAGATCCTCCGTTCTGCGAACTTGCTGAGCAGAACTCGGAGCAGTCTTCAGAGGAGATGTAACTATCTTCTGACGTTTCCGCTGAGCATCTGGTTTCTTGGCAAGATCCTTCCTCTTCAACCTCTTTTCTGGAATGGCCGCTCCCTGCGCTTCTAAAGATGCAGTGGCCTTCTCTTTTCCCTTCTTTTCTCCCTTGGGTTTGGGCACATAAGGAGTAGGATCCTCATCAGATTGACCAGGCAGGGGCTCATCATTGCCTAAGATGGCCTTGTGCTTTGCTTGATATATCTTCGCTCCATTCTCATTCCATTCATAATTCTTTGGCATCTTATCTGACAGAATGATTGAGATTTTGTGCATGAAAGAGCACTTGGAAGATAAGCACACTTCATTTCTCTGGGTCAGTTCGAACTTCCCCGAGTCTTTCCGCAATCATGCCTTGACCATACCCAACCAATCCATATCTGAAGCCTTCTTGATGATTGCAGCCATGACACTGATCTTATATGAAGTGACAACATCAAGACTGTAAGTTGAGCACATAATCACCTTCTGAACGATCTCAAGGAGAAGGCGATATTTCCTCTTCAGGTATGAGGCTTTGACATTCGTCGTATTCTCCTTGTTTGCTGGTCTCAACAGTTCGGCTTCAAGAAAGTTCTTCTCTCCTACATCAGTCGTGTAGGTCTCTGGGTTGATGCTTCCTCGAGTGAGACCGAAGATCCTCTGGAGATCATCATTCGACACTCGTACTTCCAATCCACCAACGGAAGAAATCAGGTCAGCATCAATGTCTTCATCCCTCTGTAGATGGTATAGAAACTCTAGGGCTTCATGTGTGTGGACTATGTTCTGATGTGCAGAGCAATATCGTTCAAGTCCGCACGCTCGCAAGCACTCCTGAATTTTCAGTGATTCAGGATCTGAGGTGATTGAGAATACTACATATTTCTCATCAATGATATCTTTCTTCATTGATGCAAAGTTGCAGAACTTTTTCCCTTGGCCCTGTTGTGGAACAAGATATGCCATTTTTGTATGATATGCAAATTGATGTTAGTTTGAGTAAATTATTTCAATAAGCTCAGTCAAACCAGTAATCTAAGCATCAATTCAGCAAGTAAGCGTATAGATCTAATATAAATTACAGAAACATAGCATCACGACTTGTAAACCTAGGTACCAGAGTGAATTGAAATCATGCAGTATTTAAACGAGAAATTACCAGAAATTGATTTGTAGGATTGAAAAATTGTGAAAATAGAATCAATTGATGTTTGAAAGTAAATTTCTGAAGATTTTTAAAGTTTGATCATTTAAGAATTTTGAGAAGACGATGTAGTGGAAAGAAGTTTTCTGAGAAAGATTTGGATTTATAGTATGCGAGGGAAAGCTTTTTGCACAACTTTCCAAAGGTACTCAAGTATCCGTGTTTTGAAATCAGTGGCTGAGATTAGTCGGCCGAAAAAGTTTTAATCGCACGGTTGAGAAAAGTAGTCTTCTCGTATTTCGGACTCGAAAATTCGCAATAAAACGCATTAAATACACATTCCCATGTCCTCATGAAAAGTTTTGCAGTGCATGCGTCATAAAGTGAAAACAAAGTAAAAACCAATTTATTTAAATAACGCATATAAGATGTTCAGAAAGGGATAAATAAGAAACGTATCTGACTAATTGATATTGTAATCAACCAGTTACCACTGTGATTTGATCTGGTACTTGTTGACCTTACTGATGGTAGACCTAAGCATTTCCCAACAATATTCCACTCATCTGATCAGATTTCTATTTGATCCACTTCGTTACTTATCTGATCCACTTATCTGATCCGCTTATCTGATACTCTTATCTGATCCACTTCATCCGTTTCTCTTATCTGATCCACTTCATTCTTCAATCTTCTTCTATTCAGGCCGCATTTCCTATGCACTTAAGTCTACTCCCGCCAAAACATTTACTTCAGGGAGTCAAAAAGTCACCTCGATTTCCAAATCAGCGTGATTCGACATTCCGTAATAATGGCATAGATACGCTGTGATTACTCATACCGTCAACTCATCCAACCATTAATCGCGTGTTCCTTACGCGTTGTCGATGTAAATTTCTCTTAAGGTCTTCTGAGAAAATAAATTTGCATTTATACCCCTAAATTTCTCCTATAAATTGACCTGGGGTGTTAGGCAATCAACACAACATAAACCATTCATCTTCTTTAGCTTATACTCCATGCTTTCCGATGAATTCCTTATTTCCGGTGAAACTTCCGGCAAAAATCTTTAACCCTTTTCCAATGAATTCAGCTTCTCAAATCAACCATGTGTGTTCCTTCACACTGCTTTCGTCGTCATCGAAGATTACACATACGATCAATGCAAAGCTTCTTTACCACCAAGGCGGTGGATTTGCTATAGCAAATGAGAAGGCACTTCTCTTAATCGTATGCACCTTGTGCGCCTATCGAGATGATGAAATTAGCATCAACAAACTCAGTCTGAAACAAAATATGGGTTTAGTATATGATCTTGATCAGACAATAGCTAATCTTCGTATATCAAACTTAATTTTTGCATGCGACACTAGTGGCCATATGGTCCTTGTGACCAAACCTGTGGCACTGTATCCCATTTAACAGCTGGAGAGCCCATTTATTTCAGGTCCAGGGCTCCTGGCTTAGAGATCCTTCAAGGCCGCTCTCGCTCCTCACTCTGAAGCTCTAAGGGTGGCTCAGGATTCTAGAAGCTTCTCACGCCCCTTTTAGGGTCGGGGGATAATGAGAGCATCAAGCTCTAAAATCTTTAAAGCCTCTCTCCCCTTCCCTACCTAGGGTTAGGCTTAGGGTTTATGGTTTATGTAATGACCTCCGGGTCTTCTTGTACTTGTAGCTTGTAATGTAAATCTGACCTCCGGGTCCTTATCAATGAAAAAATATGTTATTTCATTATTGTGTTGCCTCTTCTGACTTATGCAATCTGTAGCTTTAAACTTATACAACTTGCTTGTTGACCGTAGCTTTAATCGACTTATAAAGTATGACCTTCCAACCTGATCAGTTCCCCCTTAATCTGATATATCTTGAACAGATCGGCTCCTTGTCTGATCTTCAGATCGACTCCTTGTTTGATTTTCTGATCGGCTCCTTGTCTGATCTTCAGATTGGCTCCTCGTCTGATCAGTTGAGATTCATAACTCAACTTATTCCTCTTAACCTGGTTAATCTTTTAACCAACTGGTTCTGGAGACCAGTCCACCAACCATTTCTGGTGCACTTTCTCCGAGATCCAGAAGCCCTAGCTCGTTGCATAATTCTCTGAATCTGATCTCAGCTAGCGACTTGGTTAAAATATCAGCTTTATGCTTGTCAGTATGGATCTTTTCCATTCTGATATTCTTCTTTTCAATGTGATCTCTGATAAAATGGTGTCTGACATCCACATGCTTGCATCTTGTATGTAGAATAGGATTCTGAGTGATTGCAATAAAGACTATTATCACACAAAAATAGGTATGTTCTTAGCTACGATGTTGTAATACCTCAAACCGCCGACTTTGCCAGAGCGATTTGGGAACAATGCTTTCTTGCGCGACCATATATTCTGCTTCAGTAGTAGATGTCGCAACTGATGTCTGCTTCTTCGAAAACCAAGAGATCAGTTTATTTCCCAGAAACTGACATGTACCTGAGGTTAACTTCTTGTCGATTCTGCAACCTTCGTAATCAGAATCAGAATACCCACTAAGCTCTAGATTATCATATGATGGGTAAAATAAACCAAGGTTTATCGTCCCTTCAGATACTTAAGAATCCGCTTTAAACCTTTCTGGTGGCTTTGCATTGGATTTGCTTGAAATCGCACATACACCCACCGCAAAAAGTGATATTTTTCTGGCAATATAGTAGAGATCCAATGAGAGCCCTATATTCTTTCTGATTAGTTTTCTGACCGTCCTCATCTGGATCCATCTTGAACACGGTCATCATGGGAATTCTGGCTTCCTTACAGTGTTGAACTCCAAACTTGGCGATGAGATTCCTTGTGTATTTTCGCTTTGCGATGAATATCCCTTCAGTACTTTGCTTTGACCAGAAAAACCCGTAAAGTAATTCATCCGACCCATCATGGACATCTCGAACTTCCCTTGCATCAATTTTTTTAACTTCTCACATAACTTCTTGTTGGGAGATCCGAAGATGATGTCATCCACGAAATCAATCATCGAATATCTTCTCCATCTTCTATTCGAATAAGGTTACGTCCACTATTCCTTTAGTGAAACCATTGTCTATCAAGAATTGAGAGAGTGTATCATACCAAGCTCGAGGAGCTTGTTTTCAGAACCAAAAGAGCTTTTCTTAAAACGGTACACTTGGTTGCCTTTTTTCAAAGCCCGGAGGTTGTTCAACATAAACTTCCTCTGCTAGTACCCCATTTAAGAATGCACTCTTTACATCCATCCGATACACACAATGAACCCTCTCCAAAGATATGCCTAAAATGACCGAATGGCTTCTAGGCGGCGGCGGGTGCAAAGGTCTCATCATAATCAATTCCTTCGATTGTGAATACCCCTTAGCAACAAGTCTTGCCTTATTCCTGGTTATGACATTTTTCTCATCTCTTTTGTTCTTGAATACCCACTTCGTGCCAATCACGTCTTGATGAGTTGGTCTATCCACCAGTTTCCAAACTTGATTCCTCTCAAACTGTTCCAGTTCTTCTTTCATGGCTAGAATCTAGCTTGCGTCTTGTAGAGCTTCTTCTACTGTAGTTGGTTCCTTCAAAGACAGATAACAACAATACATGGCACTTTCACCAATCTGATGTCTAGTTTTGACTCTATCAGATGGGTCTCCGATAATCAGATCAGTTGGATGACTGGTAATCCAGGTCCTTCTTTTCTGATTTGCGTCTATTTGGAGAACATCATCCACTTCTGATAGTAGTTCATTACTAGTGATTGGGAGTGGTGCGGAATTATGATCCACTTGATAAGAACATGTCTCAGCTGATGTTGGACTCATCATGTGCTAATGTCTGTTCGTAGGCACTTCAGGAGTTCCCCTCAACCCGGATGGTTCGATTGATATTCGCCTCAAATTGCATCACGGCTTCTTCAATCGGCAGTTTGTGCGTACCTTTTAGGTCTAATTGACCTAGTGAATCAACAAGATCAAGTTTTGGGATATACACTGTTACGTGTTCAGATTCTTTCTCCTTGATACTTAGCTAATCCATTTTTTTGCGTGTCGGTGCGGTTGATCTGCATCGCTTTGTTCTCGAGGCTTTCTCTTGTTCAGAAGATGTCTCATCAAAGACCACATGGGGTGTTTCGTCCACAACTAGGTTCGTTTGTTGTAAACCCTGAAAGCCTTTCTGGATGAGGAATATCCTAAGAATATACCCTCATCTGACTTGGCCTCAAAAGTCCTCAACTGACTCTTCCCATTGTTGTGTATGAAACATTTGCACCCAAAAACATGGAAGTAAGAAACACGAGATTTTCTGCCTTTCCACAGTTCATAGGTTGTTTTGAAGTGAGCCTTTGTCAGAGAACATCTGTTCTGAGTGTGGCATGCAGTATTGATGGCTTCTGCCCAGAAACGGCTTGGTGTCGCATGTTCAGCTAACATAGTGCTTCCTTGAGAGTTTTATTTCTCCGTTCTGCTACTCCATTTTGTTGTGGCGTTCTTGCAGCTGACGTCTCATGTTGTATACCAAACGCAGTGCAAAAATCAGTAATAAAAGAGTTCAGAAATTCTGTACCTTTTTCTGATCTAATTTTTACTATGCTGACACCCTTTTCATTTTGTAGTTTCTTGAGCATCTTGGGTATCTTTGTCGTTGTCTCATTCTTCTTGTATAAGAATACAACCCAGGTAAACTTGGAATAATCATCCATGATTACCAGAGTATATTTAAATCCCGTGAGAGACCGACCGGTGTAATCGGTCCGAATAGATCCATATGAAGCGATTCTTGCGAGTTCTCTTCGATCTTTGGTCCGTATTCCCTTGAATGAGGCTTTAACTTGTTTTCCCTTCTGACATGCGGCACATGTCTGATCCTTTGAGAATACCTCATTCGGAAGTCCCTCAACCAAAGGCACCCTAGCTTATCTTGTTAAGAGTCTTAAAGTTCAGATGACTCATTCTTTTGTGCCAGAGCCAACTGCTACTTTTGGAACGCTTAACAATTAGGCATGCATTTCTTGGACAACTGTTCCAATCTGCATTGTAGATCGTGCCTTTCCTTGAACCAGATAGCAAAATTTGTTGAGTAGCTCGATTTTTAATCGTACACTTATCACTCGAGAACTCAACACTGAATCTGTTGTCACAGAATTGTGATACTGATAGAAGATTGTGCTTTAATCCTTCGACATACGAGACTCCAGTAACTTGTACATCATCATTCTCTAAGGTTCCGAATCCTTTGGTAAAACCAAAGTTATCATCACCGAAGAGTACACGTGGGCCTTCTTGTTCTTTGTAAGAGCTAAGGAGATGTTTGCTTCCAGTCATGTGCCTTGAGCATCCACTATCGATGTACCAGATAGTTTCTTTTACACCTCCTTTATTGGTCAATCCCACGCGAACCTGCAATCGAATCAGGTTTTAGGTACCCCTTTGGAATTGGGTCCTGGGGGGTTAGTGGTGGATTTAGGGATCCACACAAACAGGGCACTTCTATGGTAATCAGATAGATTAGAAGGCCTGATTTGTCTCCCATAAATATCAACATAATCATACGTCTCTTTATATGCTTTCTTATTTGTATGATTATTGGGTGAATTAGAATACTTGAGATTTTTCTTTACATATTGTCTTCTTTTAACCCAGTGGGGCTCAGGTGCAGCATCCCTAGGTATCTAGTTATAAGGGTAGGTACAACTGCTACCATTAAAAGATTCATATCTTCTTGGCATAGATGGTCTTGGCAGTTTACCTATAGCTTGCTTGTTAGGCAGCTGACCTTGATTGAGTTTCAGATTAGACTTCCTTTTGACAGGTTGTCTCTTCTGATACCTAATCTGTTGATCAGGTTGAGGTTTCTTCAGAAGAACTGGGTTCTTCTGTTGATTCCTCGGCTGATGCTTAATCAGTTGGGGTCCATTTCTGTTCCCTTTCTGATTAGGCACTTGCCTTACTTGCTCAGCAGGTCTCTTTCCCTTATCAGATACATGTTTAGCTTTTTGTGTATCTTTGTCAGAGACTCGTTTGATTACACCCTTCTGAAGTGAACCAAACGGGGCTTTTGAGGATGTAGAAGGGTTCACATACCCAATTACCTTCTTGTTAGTTGGCGTTCGAAAATAGGTGTTCATATCTTGAACAGTTTTTGATGATTTCATGAAAACCTCTATTTTCTTGCGCAAACTATCCTCAGTGGACTTTAGACTCTCATGTAGTCGGAATAGCTCATCAAACTTAGCTTGAAGGATTTTGAAATCATCAGCTTGCTGTTTGTTGATTGCTAGCTGATCTTTGATCTGCTTCTCCTGATCAGAAGATTTAACTTTCAGAACCTTCAGTTCTTCAGTTACCTTCTGAGCAGTTTCAGCTGATTTTAGTTCAGCTGCTTTACTGACAGCGCTTTCTCTAACAAGTTAATTATTTATGATCCTTAGCTTATCGTTTTCAGCTTACACTATTGTATAAGTGTCTACTGAATTAGAGAGATCATCAAGCAATTGCTCAGAGTAGAGCTGCAAGTCATCTCTCCAGCAGGTGTGCTAATAATAGCTGGTGTGGAAATTGAAAAAGCAGAAGGTTTGGAGGTTACCTCAGATTGGTCTTCCTCCTTGGCCATCAGGCAGATTTCATCATCATCTGAAGAGAATATCAGATCTTCATGGTCGAAGCAATCATCAGCATTGCGTATCAGACAGAAATCTTCTACAGATGAGTAGCCAGAATCCTCAGAAGGTAAATAGGAATCATCAATTTCTGATGTGTCAGCAACCATGGCTTTTCTGTCTCTGAAGCGTTGCTCTCTTCTGTTTTGCTTCTCTTCTCCTGTAGTGACCTGGTTTCTCGCAGTTGAAGCATGATCCACGATCCATGGAACTTCCTCTGCCAGGTGAGTCACTCCGTCTGTAGGATCTATCAGGTGACTTTCCTTTCTGATTGTAATCTGAACTCCTTCTGTCAGATCTGTTATCTCTTCTCTCATCTGACCGATCATCTCTTTTCTTTTCTTCTCTGTGATCCTTCGGTCATCAGATCTGGTCCTTTCTGGAGATCTGTCGGTTGGCCTCCTGTTTCTTCCTCTGTTGTCTTGATAGTCTCTGTAGAATCTGCAATACTTACCAAGTTGAATATTCGATCTTTCAAGTTTCCTGGTAAGCAGAGCGATCTGTTCTGCTTGGCTTATTATGTTTCCAACAGGTTCGGTGGCCTTTGATCTGCTGCTGGTTGCTTTGAATGCAACTGATTTTGATGTGGAGGTTGAGGCTTCAGCAGGCGACTCGTCTTCATCTGCTTGCCCTCTTTCGATTAGATCAAACTCATGGGCTTTAAGACTTAGGAACAAGCTACTTGGCTTCATCTTGGCAATGTCTTGGCAATCCTTGATTACCGTGACTTTCATGTTCCACTTCTTGGTGAGAGTTCTCAAGATCTTATAATTGATGTCTTTATCTGACATCTCTCGTCCAAGTTCTCGTAGCTTGTTTACTGACATGGTGATCCTCCCATCGAGCTCATTGATGGTTTCGTTTGGCAACATCTTGAGCTTCTCGAACTTCACCAGTTCAGCTTGTAATCTGCTGTCTTTGATCTGATCATTTTCTTCTCACATCTCAGCAAGCGTATCCCACATTTGTTTAGCTGTTTTGAGATACTTTATCTTCTCCTTGGTGATCTTATCCATCGTCTTCATGATTATATGCCTGGTTATTGTGTCTAGAGTATACAGCTTTATTTCTTCTTCATCCATCAGGGCTGGACTTTTTCGAACAAGGCTTCCAGGTGCAAAATCTAGATCTCCTCCAACAGCTAGGTTATCGTGATATATGATGATGGGTTCTCGTTCAATGACTTCCATCATTCTGCTGCTTATAGACCCCAGATGGTTACACATGTATATTGTCCAATCTGCATACTCATCAATTGAAAACTTAGGCAAATCATGATACATACCAGAGGTATTATCCATGCTGAGTGATTTTGAAAACGAATGAGTTTTGAAAACGGTTTTTCAAGATCTGTTCAAATGACCACAAAGATTCTTCCTCAAGAATCGATGATACCCAAAGCCAGTGGTTTGTAGAACCACTGCTCTGATACCACTTGTAGGTCCCGAACGGGTTTTATGAGGGCAGAAGTCTAGAGAGGAGGGGTGAATAGACTTCTGAAAAACTTTTCCTGCAGATCAGGTGTGATTGCAGATTGCCTGATCAGAGTGCTAGTGAGTCAGTTTGGACTGATGTTCAATCTTACTGAGTGCCTGAGGGCAGATCAGTTTGATATCTGTCAGTTTAACTGATAGTGCGGAAGCTTGTAAATACCCGTGTAAAAACCAGTTTTATCAAATCAGATTCTCAAGTCAGTTTTCAATCGGCTGACTAAGGTGTAAACCTGATTAGATCAGTTGCTTGGTGCAGACTGACGTTAACTTAGAATATTTATGCAATTTTAAGGTTAGTTGTGTGAATAGTGTAAAGCAATAAAGAGCAAGTAAATGCACACAAGATTTTATAGTGGTTCAGATGAAACCCGTCTTACGTCCACTCTTCCCTTAACACAGGGGCAACTTAACCGACTTAACCGAACTTAACCGAACTTAACCGACTGGACTTAGTTTAATGTGTTAGTCCAACACTCAATAGATGTTTATCGAGTTCACACTCAACCGATCCTAGAAATCAGAAACTAGAATCCCTAGTCTGAAATCTTGCGGTAACAAACTTAACCAACTTTGAGTTGGGGTAAAGATTTGTTGTGGTTCCAACTGGAAATCTATCCTAGTGTTTAGGTAGCCAAATGCTAGAGGATAGGATTTCTATGCTAAGAACAATGGGATGAACACTTAAGAATAATCTTCAAATTTGGTGTTCTTCGAGTGGAAATTCTGCTATAACCTTTGCTTCTTTTTCAGTCTGCTCGATTCGGTCGTGTTCTTCAATTTTAAAGAGCAATCCCATTTTATAGACCACGAAATCAAAGAGCCGTTGGAGAGCAATTTGAATTTTGGGCTATATTAGGTAGGTTGTAGGATATGATTGTGACGTGCTCCGAATATCGGTGTGGCCGTAGGCATGATTAGCGTCGTTTATGTCCGCAGCGTCGAATCCCGCATTGTCAGCTCTTTTTGTGCACATGTCGCTTTCTCTTTGGCTTCACGAGGCGGCACTTCAGTATTTGTCCTTTTGACGATTGATATTCCTTTTGTAAAATATTCGTCTTGTTTGATGTACCATTTTTGTTGACGCCAGGTGCTGACTTGATCAGATAACTGATCAGTCTACCTTGTAGAGTCTTCTGATGCAGATTGTCGTAGCACAATTTGTAGACTCGGCTGATGTAGGTCTTCTGGTCTTCCAGTAGTCTTACGATCTTTAGGTGACTCGAGCCTCGGTGTCTTGATCATCTTTGAGTCTTCGGGTTTATTCTTTGAGTCTTGAGGATTATCCGAGTCTTTAGGTTCATCCGAGTCTTGAGCTTATCCGAGTCTTGAGTTCATCCGAGTCTTGTGTTCATCTGAGTATTCATTGTCTTCTGTCTTCACCTGATCATCTGACTTCTTGTCTTCTGATCCGTCTTAGTCTTCTGATCATCTGACCTTATCTGGTCATCTGATAACTCGACCTGACCTATACATATTGAGTTCCCCCTCAATATGTGACCTATCTTTTACATCAGCTATCTATACATTTCAGCTGGTCATCTTAATCTGATTCTAAGTCATCAGTCAGCTAACAGGTCTGGCTGGTCCTATTACAACTTATTTTGGAACTTCCATCAAAACTAAATACAAATTTCTCAACACATCCAAATCGGTACCTAAAACCCCGAGAGAATTGTGGACGGGGCGCAAGCCCAGTTTCGGACACATCAGGATCTGGGGTCGTCCGGCATACTTGCTAGACAAGGAAGCCGATAAATTGGATGCACGTTCGGAATTAAGGATGTTCATAGGGTACCCCGAAGGAACTAAAGGATGCATGTTCTATGGTCCCGAAGATCAAAAGGTGGTAATCAGTACTCACTTTAGATTTTTGGAAGAAAAGAATATATACACAATAGAAAGCCTAGAAATGAGATTACCTTAGAATAACTTAGGGGGCCAACTCCATTGCCAACTGTACAAAATGATATACCAATCATCACGCCTACACAACCGGAACCTCGTCGTAGTGGGAGGGTTGTCAGACAACACGAGAGATTCTTGGGGATCGGAGAGTCTTCGGACTTGATCTCCGCAGAAGAATCAGATCCATGGTCCTACAACGAGGCGATCCAAGACAGAGATGCTCAATCTTGGCAAACAGCAATGGAAGCCGAGATGGGTTTAATGGATCACAACAAGGTGTGGGAGCTAGTCGAACCACTTAATGGGGTAAAACCCATCGAATGCAAGTGGGTATACAAGAGAAAAAGGGAACCGAACGAAAAGGTTGAAACCTTTAAAGCAAGACTAGTGGATAAAGGGTACACTCAGAAAGAAGGGATCGATTATGAGGAAACCTTTTCACCCGTAGCCATGCTCAAGTCCATCCGCATTCTCTTATCGATTGATGCGCACCTAGATTTTGAGATCTGGCAAATGGACGTCAAGACAGCTTTCCTCAATGGAAATCTTGACGAAGAAATTTATATGCAACAACCCGAAGGCTTCATTGAAAAAGGCCAAGAGCATCTGGTTTGCAAGCTTAGGAAGTCCATTTATGGGCTGAAGCAAGCATCCCGCTCTTGGAATCAGTGTTTTGATCAAGTTATAAAATCCTACGGTTTCGATCGAAACAACTTTGAAAGTTGTGTTTATAAAAAGCGTGACGGAACTGCATTGGTATTTTTGGTACTATACGTCTATGACATTCTGCTCATCGAAAACGATGTAAAGGTGTTATCAGATATAAGGGCATGGCTATCAAAACAGTTCGATATGAAGGATTTAGGGAAAGCCGGTCACATCCTAAGGATCAAGATCACTCGAGATCACAGGAAAATAATGATTAGGCTTTCACAAGCCTCATACATAGATACTGTTTTGAAGCGCTTCAGCATGCAAGATTCTAAGAAAGGCTTTGTGCCCTACAGACACGGAATCCATCTATCCAAAGAGATGTGTCCCAAGACACAGAAAGAGATAGATGACATGAAGGCCATCCCTTATGCTTCGGCTGTGGGAAGCCTCATGTATGTAATGCTGTGTACGAGACCGGATATCTACTTTGCCATAGGCATGGTGGCAAGATATCAAAGTAACCATGGGAAAGAGCATTGGACTGCAGTAAAGAACATTCTGAAGTATCTGAAAAGGCCACGGGACAGAATGTTGGTTTACAAGTCAGACAATCTAATCCCCATCGGTTACACGGACTCGGATTTCCAATCAGACATGGACTCCAAAAAGTCTACATCGGGTAGTGTGTTTTGCATGGGGGGAGGAGCCATGACACGGAGAAGCGTAACGCAGAAATGCATCTTCGATTCTACCATGGAAGCCGAATATGTCGCTGCTTGTGAAGCAGCGAAGGAAGCGGTTTGGCTCAAGAACTTCCTGGTGGACTTGGACGTGGTCCCGAATTTGCCCGGCAAAATTACGGTCTACTGTGATAACGCCGGAGCAGTTGCAAATTCAAGGGAACCGAGAGCCCACAAAGCCAGCAAACACATTGAAAGAAAATACCATCTCATACGAGAAATCGTTAAGAGAGGAGACATTGAGGTGGCTAGGATTGCATCGGAAGACAACCTAGCAGATCCATTCACAAAGGGTCTGCCTCAGAGTACATTCGAGAGACATGTGGAAGGAATGGGTGTCAAGGACGTTGCCAATCTGCTTTGAGTATAAGTGGGAGAAATATTATTAGGTTCGTGTAGGTGACATTAGATGTCACATAGAACACGATACATGTTGTTGTATACTTAAAAGCAGACTTTGAGTATAAGTGGGAGATTGTTGGGGTTATACTGAAAAGTATGCTTTTACTTTGTTTAACCAAGCTAAATTTTCTTATTTATTTACTGAAATAAACTATTAATCATTGGTGCATTAAATATGAATGAATGTTATATATATTTATTGCAAACTCGTTCAATAAGTCAGTAAGTATTACGTTGTAGTTGATTTGGTGATACCAGATCACGAAAGATCAAATTAACAGCTCCTCGTAATTAAGTACAAAATTCACAACCCAGATGAAAATGAACAAACCATCATGAAAGGTTGAAGTGTAAGACCCAGATTGGCTTGTCTTGACTAAGGGATAACACTAGCGCATTTAGGTACGCTGAATAAGGACCTACAGGAGGACAAATTCTTTGGTACTAAATATAAAAGAATTAGACTTCAGTGGTGTGTTGTTTCTTAATCTCCGTCCCTTAAATAGGATCGTGTGAAATTAATAACTATTGCTTTGACTTATGATGGGAAGAGAGTCAATGCGATTCGATACCTTATATCTTGGGCAATATTATTAATTACATGACGATTGCTGACATTTAATACGGAGAATCGCGTGCAAGTACATCTTGCTTGATTTGTCCCCTTGGTGGGCTCGGAACCTTTATCGTACCAAATCTTGCAAGTGGAAATTTATTTTTGGTATGGATAATAAAGCTGAGTTGTCTTTACTCCAAGGACAAAGATATTAATTAGTATAAAGCTTGTTCAGTGGCTTAATTAATTAATGGACTAATATAATCTTAAACGCGGGAAATAATGATCGGGAGCCATATTATAGTGAAATCGTAATATGGGTTAAGATGGATAGTTCAATATTAATTTTATAGTGGATAGTTCAATATTAATTTCCTTATTTCCCACGCTAAAAATCGGCCCCCCTACTCCCTATTTATAGGGGATAAATTTTTCATTCTCAAGTAAAATTCCATGTTTTGGAAATATTAGAAATCCACGGTTCGTGTGAATCCTCCCACCAGGTTACGTTCGTGGACTTTGGGACATATTTGGGAAGGCACTTTGGGTTGATCCATCGTCTCAACGGTTGTCTCTACAAGAGGTATGTAATCTCGTAACTCCTAGTTCCGCATGTTTAGGATTTACGTGAATTATGTGACGCATGTTGTTTAATTATTATGTTGAATTGATTTAGGATTAATTCATGTTAGTAATTAATTATTTAATTTGAATATGTATTTAAAATCATCTCGAATAGATCTGGGCACCCATAATTTTCCCAACACAAGGTACATACAACTGTCAGTGAAGAAGCTGGTACAGCTGAGACAGTAACAACTGAACCATCCGGTTCAGGGGGAACACCTGATGTTTCGGCGGACAAGCTTCAGCACATGATGAGTCCAACATCAGCTGAGATATGTCCATGCCAAGTGGATCCTACTCAAGTACCTCTCCCAATCTCTAGTGATGAATCTTTATCAGAAGAGGATGATGTTCTCCAAACTAATGATAATCAGGACAGAAGGACCTGGATAACCAGTCATCCAACTGACCTGATCATCGGAGACCCATCTGATAGAGTCAAAACTAGACATCAGATTGGTGAAAGTGCAATGTACTGTTGTTATCCGTCTTTGAAGGAACCACTCACAATTGAAGAAGCTCTTCAAGATGCAAGCTGCATTCTAGCCATGCAAGAAGAACTAGAACAGTTTGAGAGAAATCAAGTTTGGGAACTTGTAGACAGACCAACTCCTCAAGATATGATTGGTACTAAGTGGGTCTTCAAGAACAAGAAGGGTGAGCACAATGTGATAACCAGAAATAAGGCAAGACTTGTTGCTAAGGGATATTCACAATCAGAAGGGATTGATTATGATGAAACCTTTGCACCAGTCGCTCGCCTGGAAGCCATTCGGCTATTTCTGGCTTATGCAGCTCATAGGGGATTTACTGTGTATCAGATGGATGTAAAGAGTGCATTCTTAAATGCGGTACTAGCTGAGGAAGTTTATGTTGAACAACCTCCTGGCTTTGAAATGAGCAACCAAGTGTACCATTTAAGAAAAGCTCTTTATGGTCTGAAACAGGCTCCAAGAGCTTGGTATGATACACTATCCCATTTCTTGATAGATAATGGTTTCACCAAGGGCTTGATTGATAGGACCTTGTTCAGAATAGAAGATGGAGAAGATATTCTGATGGTTCAGATCTACGTGGACGATATAATCTTTGGTTCTCCTAATCAGAAAATATGAGAGAAATTCAGTAAATTAGGGAAATTTGAGATGTCCCTGATGGGTCAGATGAGCTATTTTCTAGGTCTTCAAGTCAAGCAAGCCAGAATTCCAATGTTGACTGCATTTATGATGGATCCAGATGAAGGTGGAAAGAAGACTAATCAGAAAGAGTATAGGGCCTTGATTGGATCATTACTATACCTGACAGCAAGCAGACCAGATATAACTTTCGCAGTAGGTGTATGTGCCAGATTTCAGGCTAATCCCAAGCAAAGTCACCTGGAAGCTGCTAACATGATTCTGAAGTATCTGAAGGGTACTGTAAACTTAGGTTTATGGTATCCAGCAGATGATAATCTAGAGCTTAGTGGGTACTCTGATTCTGATTATGGAGGTTGCAGGATAGACAGAAAATCGACCTCGGGTACCTGTCAGTTTTTAGGTAGTAAGCTGGTCTCTTGGTTCCCTAAGAACCAGACATATGTTGCCACATCTACTACTTAAGCAGAATATATGGTTGCAGGAAGTTGTTGCTCCCAACTGCTCTGGCTCTCTCAGCAACTGAGGGATTATAACATTGTAGCTACGAATGTGCCTATTTTTTGTGACAGTAATCGTGCAATTACTATCACTCAGAACCCAGTTCTGCACACAAGATGCAAGCATGTGGACATCAGACATCACTTTATAAGAGACCATGCAGAAAAGAAGAATATCAGAATGGAAAAGATTCATACTGATAAGCAAAGAGCTGATATCTTAACCAAGCCCATAGCTGAAGTTAGATTCAGAGAATTATGTAACGAGTTGGGACTTCTGGACTTAGGAGATGAAGCCCCATAGTATTTTGGTGGCTTAATCTCAAATACCAGTTGGTTAAGAAACTGATAGGAGTAAGAAGGTCAGATGAAGGGGGAACTTCATCTGATCAGGAAGGATCAGTTGGGAACAGATCAGACACGAAGAACAGTTGAAGAAGGAATTTCAATTGATAAGATTAGTACAAAAGAAGATCAATCTGTTAAGATTACATTGTTGGGAAATATTACTAAGGGGTAGACAGAATTTAAGATCAACAGATCGAGTGAACAGTCGTCATGAGGAATTGACTGATTACAACATCAATCAATCAGATACGCATTTCTTTTTTTGTTGATGTTTATCTTTGATCTTTTCTGGTTTTACTATACTCAAGTACATATGATGCACGTCCTGCAAAACATTAAATGCGGACGTGGGAAACATGTATTAAATGGCTTTTAATAGGCTTTTTAAAATCCAAAAGCTGCCGGTTTAAAATCCCTGACCACACGATTTGCTTTAAAATAAACCGCTTATTCCTGAACGTTCATTTTGGTTAATCGATTGAAATCCTGCATCAATTTTTGAAACCCACTTTCCCTCCAAATTTCTATAAAAGGAAGAAAACCCTTCTAAACACACTCTTCTTCGCCCTAAATTTCTTAAAGCACTCAAAGTGAAAAAACAATTTACATTCAAGCGATTTTTGGAGCATTTCTCATAAACCAAAGTCTTTCTAATCAGAATCCTTTTCGAAAATTTTTCTGGTAAATTGCTTATGGTTTATAACACTTGTTTTCATGTATTTTGAACTGTAAAATGTTTTATGAAATATGTGTTTGATTGAAAAGGTTATTAACTTATGTCACTGATCCCTGTTCTTAATCATAAATGTTCATAAGTGCTTATAATTCTGTATTTCTGCAGATGGCTACACACGGTATGGGAAAAATCATGTGTAACTTTGCTGCACTTGTCGAACAAGTTGTTGAGGATCGATATGTGACTTTTGGGGTAACTCAGGACCCAGAATCACAAGAAGTTGAGCAGATTTTGAGGGAAAACAATCTAAATCACACTATTGCTCACGGCAAGGGAATCTGGTGATACAATACGAAGCCTTGGAATTTCTTCACAGTCTAGATATCACAAAACCGAGAGATGAACTCGAGTCGACGGTGAATGGGGAAGAAGTCGTAGTTTCAAATTCTGACTTAATTAGATTGTTTGCACCTCCCAGAGGAAAAAATTTGCCTGCTCATTACCGAGATGATGATGTTGAGAAAATTCGAGAAGAACTCTTCCGTGAAGCGGATAAATGTCATACTTCTGGGTTTGTAAAACCCATGCTAAAGAGGAAGTATCGATTGCTCTTTGCTATTCTCTCAAAGACGATTCTTGGAATCTCTCTCAGTTACGACGGATTGACATCTGTCAAACTGCACTACTTGGCTACTTTAGTAGATAGGGCCAAGAATATCAACTGGTTAGGGACATTGAAAGTTGTGCTCGTTCAAGAGTATCAGAAGTTTGGGGTCAATGAGAAGAGAGAGGTCTATCTGAAGAAGAGGATCAGAAATCTGAATAAGGTTGTTGTGATTCTGAGGGATAAACTGCCAGAGATGGAATGGGATGAGAATGGTTTGAAATACTACAAAGCATTTTTGACAACATCATCTCGGATCTTTGGTCCATCAGATGAGGACCCTCAGGCAACCACAAAGAAGAAGAGGAAAGCAGTTGTTGGTCCAGAAGAGGCAACCCAGCCTACAATTGCTAAGAAGAAGAAAGCCAAAGCTGGTGCCTCGGCTGTCGGAACAAAGAAATACAAGCAGACTTCAATGACTCTGTTCTTGGAAGGAGGAGCAGAGGAGGAGGAAACTGATACCGAGAAGGAATCTGCTAAGAGCAGAGCAGAGAGCAAATCAGCTGGTTCTAGCAGGAAACACTCTGACACATCTGGGAAACAAAAGTCCCAAGCTGCTAGTTCACCAGATCAACCAGAGGAGGAACCAGCTGGTGGTGAACTGATTAGGTCCCCCTCTCCTCAATCAAGAGCTCAATCACATGCTCGATCGCAAGATCAGGAGCCTAAACAGATGGAAATCTCTCCTTCTTCTTCTCCAATGGAAGAAGATATAACTGGAGAACAGGAGAAGGAACAGCAGAAGGGAGGAAGGCAGGAGATTGAACAGCCTGAAAAGGAACCACAACAGGTGGTGTCAGAAGCAGAACCTCCACAAAAACCTACAAAGGATAAATCTGATATTGTGGAAACTGATCAACCCTCATCTTCAGTACAAAAGTATGTTTCCAGGGTAGACAAAACAGTTTCTGGTCACATGATCAGACTGCGCATTGAACGAGAGCTGGAACTTACTTTCCCTGAACTGTCTGATCAATCTATGATCAAGGATGAGGTTTTGGAGATTCTGGCCTAGAGAGATCTGCGATTAAAGAATTTCACTGACTTCATCATCATTATGGAGCAGATGGGTGGAGCTAATGAGCTTGCTGATTTTGACTTCGACATGAAGAAAGCTGTCGGAGTAAACTCACCAGTTGTCATACTGTCTGTTGATGCAGTTAAAAGGTTGGTTTACCAAAAATTGGGTAAATCAACAGATGAAGAAGTTAAGGAAGGTGAACCGCAGAAGAAATTGGCAGTTGCCGATGAAGGTGGAGCTGGTGTCTCAGCACGTGACTAACCACCAGAGGCAAACGTGACTGACGCAACTGTTGGACCTTCACAAGATCCAACAGGTCAGACCATTTTGTCTGTTCCTGCAACTCATGTAACATCTGATCAACTGAAAGAGATCAGATCATGCTTAAAGAACTGTTGCAACAAGAAGTTGAGGATGTTCTGGGGAATTCTATTAACAACACAATATCAGACCATCGCCAGACATCAACTAAAGTCATGGAGGAACAAAGGCAGTATATGACTTTCCAGGTAACTGATCTGAAAGAACAATTTTCCATGGATATTAAGAAGGTCACAACGGACTTCACGAAGACTGTGAATGATAATCTGGCACAGATTTCAAACCTAGAAGTTTCTCTACTGGTGGCACTTGACAAGCTTGGTGGAACTAAAGAAAAGCTAGACAAGTTAATCCTCACTTTCTCATCTGCCATAGAGTCTGCCAAAGCCGAGCTGGTGAAAAAAATCAGAGACTTATCTGTTCAAGCTCAAGGATTGAATGTTAAGGACCTCAATCAAGCGCTTGCTGTCAGTTTTGGCTCCCTGACTTCCCATATTTCGGCCATTTTTTATCAAACCAAAAAGGGGGAAGGACAGGTTGAGAAACCAACTGATCTGATCAGGACTACAGAAGAACTCATCCAGACAGTTGAATCGCATGGCCAAAGGTTAGATGAACTGGATGATATGGCAATTGAAGTTAGAGCAAGGCTTGAGAGAGCTAGACTGAAGGGAAAAGGAACTGGTCCATCTCACTCTGCACTTCCACCTAATCCAAGAGTAACTCAAAGTGCATCAGCTGCTCAGGTCGAAGCTGATAGAAGACTGGCTGTCAGACTGACTGAAGAGCAGTTAGAAGAAGAAGTTAGGCTTAATGAGGAGGAGAGGAAGAAAGAAAACCAGCTGATTCAGAAGGACTAAAGAGGAGGTACTCTTCCAGACTAAAGAAAGGGCAGATTGGAAAAGACCTCTTTGAGCCTCTGAACCCAGCTAAAGTTGAAGACATCATCAGGCAGGATGAGAGGAAAGGAGCAAGAATGGAAGCATGGTTGAAAATCAGAGCGGAATGGATGCTGGATGCTTATGTTCTAAACATTGTGCCTACTGAAGAATCTCCTGATGAGGAATTCCTAAATTGGATGGAGAACAAGCATCCGGACTTCCTGAAAGAAATTCAGAAGGATGCGAAAAGCATAAATGCCAAGATCACACATCCTCCTTATGATGTGTTGGAGTACAAGAAGAAAGCTGATGGGACATTTGACAGACTGGCTTGAGAGATTCTACTTTTGACAGACTGGCTTTTGAGAGATTCTACTTTGATAAAACCATATCTGATCCGGGTCAGGTGTCTGATGTCAAATGGAAGTTGTACAGGATCTTCAACGTTCCTCAAAGCTTGAGAGAGATGCCAGAAGGATATAAGCCCACTGACTGATGACCAAAAGACTACATGATCAGTTTCTGTTTTTGTTTTTCAATGTACCGTGTAATTGTCTTTATCTTAATGAAAAACATTACCTTTTCTGATCCTAAGACAATCCCTCACTGTCTTCTGATTATCTGTCTTTACATGCTTTATACTTATCAACTGATATTGGTTTCTCATATGTTTTGGTTTTATCAAAAATGGGGAAATTGTTGGGAAATTTATTAAGTTTTGATAAAAGTTCCAAAACAGATATAATAAGATCAGTCAGAAAATGTTAGATGACTTATGATTTAGCTTGTGAACTAAGTTGACCAGTTGATAACTATTGTAGAGAAGAACTAATTTAAAGTTAGAATAGATCACACATTGAGGGGGAACTCAATGTAAGTCTTGAATAAAGTAAAGATCAGGAGTGAAGATCAGAAGATCAGAACCTATCTGAAGACATGAAGAGGACATCAAGACTGAACACCAGATCGAAATACATCAGATGAAGTCAGTAAGTTGAGCTAAGACAACTTACAGTTGAAGACTTCAAGTATGGCAGATCAGTTTATCTGATCTGTTCAGTTCCAAGAAAGGTTTAACTCTGGAAGTTACAACCTACAACAAACAAATCGATCAGACAACAAGCATTTACATCTATCAAGACCAGCATTCATGGTACTTGCTAACCAATGAGAGATCGACACGTTTATACGAAACTAATAGGACTCAGGGTTGAAGGCTTAAAGCTCAACGGCTAGAAAGGACAAAATTGCACGCTTTCGGCAATGCTGGCTCTGATTAAAATCATATCAACTCTGCAAACCTACCTAAAATAGACCGAAATTCGAATTGCTCTCAAAGGGCTAGTTCGATTTCGTTCCTATAAATATGGGATCAAACCTTCTTAGTAAGGTTACAAATTATCATCAAGCTCAAGCTCTCAAGATTTCCCCACGAAGAACACAAATTCAAGATTTATTCTTAAGTGTTCATCCCATAGTTCTTAGCATAGAATACTTATCCTCTAGCTTTAGGCTACTTAAAAGATATGTTGGTCCCGGTAAACGAGTCTTACACGTGTATGGGGGGAATACACGTGTTCAGTGATTTTAAAACTTTTTCTTACTGAGGTCAGCTTGGGTCAGATAATCCTGAAGATTAGGTTCTGAGAAGCACAGATCGCTCTGAGTCAAAGTCTATTGAGACAAAGATCCCGAAATGCTTTCAGATACATCGATAATCCCAACCTAATCTCGAGTGTCGAGATCCCGAGTTGCTTGGATCGATAACTAGCTTTTTGAATCCTCGGAAGAGAGTTCGATTTGATAACTATCTCGCTCTAGCTACTCGATTATCTTGAATGATTGGCCTTAGATTATACTCGCTTTTAAGCTTTCTTTGAAAAGACCTTCCCTTTATGAAATAGTGATTAGGCTGTGATTCACTTATGCAACTTCAAATGGATTGATTCCAACTGAATATCGTGGAAAAGTATGCTTTCAAAATCAAGTCAATGCAAATTAAGCATAGATATAAAGGAATAAAAAGAACACAAAGAGCTTATAGTGGTTCGAGACTCAAGCTCCTACATCCACTCTCTCGACTCTTCGAGAAATTCACTATCAACTTCTAAGCTTTACGACTACCTCGTGGTTTACTTACTCAACTCGCCCTGAAGTTTTACGACTACTCCACGTAGTTTACTTACTCAACCCGACCTTGAGTATTCTGACTACCTCCGTAGTTTACTTACTCAATCACACACAAGCTTTCAGACTACCCCTGTAGCTTACTAACCTCTCCTCTAGAGTTTTTTCGACTACTCCGTAGTTTACTAACTCTTTACAACTCTACTCACCAACAAAACACACTCCAACTACCTTCTAAAGGGTTTGGAGTTTCTCGGTTGGTTTCCAACTAGGATGAGATATCCTTTACAATGAAGCACAATGCAAAGGGTTAGGATATCTAGACTAAGCTTTGGATAAATCTTATCAAGCTAGGCTTAGTAAAGTGAGCTCTCTTCAATATAGAAGCACTTGGGAAATTCAAGGTATTTCGAAAGTGCTTTAACTTTTGCAAGAATAAGTTTGAGCTCTTGAGTTGCATGATAAATTTCCCGTAACCTTAAAAGTAGAGGGTCACCAAGATTTATAGGCATACACCAAGGTCACTCTTTGAAAACTATCCGTTGGAGAGATAGCTTTGTGAGTTCCCTCTTATGGTGTGTGAGAAACGACTATATTTAGGGTTTGAAACTCCCTAACATGTTTTAGGCAATAGCCTTTCATGTAGCCGGTCTTCACTTTTTTGCGTCTGGAACTTTCGTACATCTGACATCTTTTTCACTTTCCCTTTGTCGATTAGATGGGTACAGTTGTCGTCTTCCTCTTTTTGACTTTTTGTCTTGATTAAAGGTAGACACCTTCAACGGCTCTTTTGGTTACAAACTCTGAGTTTGATATAACCTTAACAACACTTCTGACTTAGTTCCTTTTGTCTGCATTTGAATGTCTTGGCAATATCTAACTTTCTAAGGCATTGCGTTTCTCTCAGTATTGCATCCTTCAGATAGATATATTCAGTGCCTCGGAACATTGAGTTCATATCGAGCATTCAAGACATTCTCGAGTCTTCGATGAATTCTTGTGCTTTTAAGTATTCTTGATCTTGATTTCTCGATCTTGATCTTGCGTCTTGAGTCTTCTGCGTCTTGAGGTCTTCGAGTCTTGAGGTCTTCGAGTCTTGAGTCTTCTTGGTCTTCTTACGAGTCTTGATTTATCTTGACCGATATATTTGAGTCTTCATCTTTGAGTCTTCGCCTCTCGGTTTCATCTTGAGTCTTGATATCTCGCTTTTCATCTTGAGTCTTGAGTCTCGATTTCTCCTTTGAGTCTTTAGATTCTCAGTTTCATACTGAGTCTTCAGAAACTTCAGTTTCATACTGAAACTTCAGTTTCTTCAGAAACATACTGAGTTCTTCAGAGTCTTCAGAACCTATCCTGAACTATATCTACTGACTATACATTTTGCAGATAACATCCTCTAATACTCTAAAATTGAATCCCGACTCAATTATCAAGATCATTCTCAACATGTCATACTCGGGGGGTTTTGGGATCTTAATCAAAATCATATAATCTTTTATTAAATTCATCTCCCAACAATTTCCCCTTTTTGATGATGCCAAAAACCTATCTTGTTACAAATACATAACCTATACTGTGTTTCAATTTATCCTATCACAAGATTGGTTGTCTCTCAACAATTTCTCAATCGAGAATCTCTCAATACATTCAGAGAGTTTTTCCAACACTTAAGACATTCAAGAATTTCTTCAAGAATGAATCTCTTTAAGTAGTTCATTACTAAATACTTAAAACAATTTTCCCATATCATCATTCAGCTTAGTTCGAGAGACATACAATCAAAGATATCAAAATAAAATACATGTAAATAAGATAATAAGGTATTATCTTTTGAGCATAATGATAAATCTTCATTGATGATAAGTATACCATTACAGATTATAATGAGATTTTTATCAACAAAATCAAAAAGACAAAATTTAAAGATTACGAATCTTCTCGAGTTCTTCATCTTGATCTTGATTCGCTTCTCATTTTTGCTTTGCTTTATTCTCGACTTCATCACCGGCACCTCCAGTTGAACATTCCGAAAAATCTTTTCTTCACTTCATTCCTCTCCTTGATGATGTCCTGACTGTTCCTCGTTAATCCTAACCGACCAAAGATATCGAGCAATTTCTTGTAATGGCCTTCATTTACCAAGCCATTACCAAGTCTTGGAGAAGGATAGGAATATGGACCGGGGGCTTTATCTGACTCCACCTTCATCCGCAAGGTTAATCCAAATTTTGGAGATACTTTGATAGAAGGTTAGAAGATATTCAATGAAAGCTTCGCTTGATCCGAGCCTTCCCTCTCCATTCCCCGAGAACATCGTGATTGAACCGTAGGTTCTCTTCACTTCTTCCCGCATGTCGTTGAGTTTAATGGGCATCCATTTATCAACGTGGGGCCACTTCAGCTTTTCGATGTTCCTTCCTCTTGCTCGCAAACTTCCTAAAGTCACCCTTCGCTTCGCTTCTTCGCCTATCTTCTTTTTCGATCACAGACGCCCCCGAGACCGGGGCGGCAGAAATTTTCTTAGCTTGTTCTTTTTTGAGTGTCTTCGTGAGCATCTCTCGTGTTGAAGACTTTTCCGAGGTTGAGACTCAGATTCTTCGCATCTTCATCATCCGTAATCGACTTTCTCCTGGATTGGCTTAGAAGCCTTCGTGACGCTTGCTTACAGTTGAACAACGCCCAAGGCTTTTCCTCTCCATAGGCGATTCGGACTTTTGTTCCAACCTTATTTCTATCACTCGCCTTCTCTCTTGCAACCTCAAGCATGGTTTGCTTTCGAAACTCGAGTGTAGATGGGCTTCTCCACTTGAGCCGAATTTCAATTTATCAAGAGCTTCAACTTCTTTTAAGGCTTTTTGGCTAGATTGTACACTTCAAAGATCTTTCGAGCCTTCTTCTCCAAAGTACGCGCCATGAACTTCCCGAGGTCTTCACCTTCCTTTTCCCCATTCCCCGCACCGTAATTTGGAAGAAGTCCGAGAGAGTTGGTCCATGTGATATCGCTTTTTGCTCACACAAATGGATCTCTTCTCGCTAACCGATCTTGCTCATCTTCCATTCTCCCGATGTGGTTCTTAGCCACGTAAAAGTTCTTCGATAAGTGGGCAACCGCCAGAGAGTGCATCTTTAAGCATCTTCGCTATCTTGGTCATGAGCATCGAGCTCATTTCCTCAACAAAGAGATTTGATCAAGACCTCATTTTTCTCGCCGGTTTCAATTCTAGAAATTCAATCGATTCCTCGTGCTTCGTTTCATTTCAAAGACTTAACTCGTTGACTCCTCCAAATTTTCATTCACTTTTTCTTCCATGGAGGTCATCCGAAAGTGGTCGAGTGTTTTGTATCCGCATCTGGCTTCAAGAATGGCTAAGACCTTCCATTGTCTCGAGCTTGATTGGCCAACGCTTTTCCATCCGAGCAATTTTGATCGCCATTGGCTCAATCTTCTCAAGTTTCTCCATTACGGAGAGTGAGATCAATCTCGTGAACCTTCGCACCTTCTTTGTTGTATGATCATCCTTCTTCAACTTTCATCCCGAGCTCCAGCCTCCAATGAGCCTCGGTCTGTTTATCGACAATTCAATTAAAGATAGTACTTTTCAAAGAATCTTTGGCATAATTGTTAATAGTGCCAAAAGGTACTGAAGAGTGTTAGCTTCGGTCGAGGTTGATCAAAGAATGTAAGTCTTTTTTTCCATTTGAGACCGATCCTCAAGATCTCCCCCTCGTTGGTCCCCATCTCCATCTTTAGATTTGTCTCCGCCGCCGGGCACCAACTTCAGTTGTTTTCTTCTCAAATAGCTTCCTCCTCGAACCACCTCATCAAAATCGAATTTTTTTCATCCCGAAGCTTTGTCCTTCAACCCCGAGAAGTCGGTCAGAAGGTTGTCTCCTCATTCCACCACTTCCCCCTCCGAATGCAAAGAATATCAAGCATCTCGGAAGAGTCTCGATTGAGGATATATACCTGTCATCCTTAATCAAGAAAATATCTTGTAGATCGGGGTATGAGCCGAGCTCGGTAGCGGTCAAGGATGAACCGTTCCCCTTGCTTCCTCCACTCGCTTCTTGACCTCGCCCTTCTTCCATCTCGGGCTCTCTCGTTCAAGAGAAACTTCGCTAAGGGATCAAGCGAGATCACTCTGAGCTCATCAAGAATATTTTGCTCCAGAGCCTCAAGAGTGTCTGAAGTTTGTGCATTCAGGTCCCTCGGTTTGAGTGGGTTCTGAGGCAGCTTGAGTCCGAGTTGGCTCATCGATCGAGCCACACACATCTTCGGATCGACTCAAGCTGCACATCCGAGGTAGGCATCTCTGAGGTCTCAGCTCCTTTTAAAAATTCCCGAGAAATTTTATCTGAACTGAGTGATGTCTCGAGCACCTCAGAGAAGACCTACTCCTCAGTCTGATCCTGTGTCCTAGAGATAACCTGAGCCAACACTTGTAATGGCGAACTCTGAGCGGTTTTGCCCTCAGGTTGAATCTCCTCGTAATCATTGGAGAACCACCAATCTTTTGCGCTTTGGAGCAAGGTCCTTCCGCTTCATCGGTTTTGCTCCTTGCTCCATTTTTTTCCTCCAATGAACCTTCCCCTAGTTTGTTGGGTCTCTTTCTCAGCAGCCGCAGAAGGTGATTCTACCTTCTTTTCTCTTTTCCCTCGAATGGCCTGCTTCTTCACAGCAGTGGGCTTGAAGAGAATTTTGGTTTTAGGGAATGGGGTTGAATTGGCGAAGATATCCTCCTCCTCTCTGCACATCTCCAAAATATAAGCAATTTTGGTGGCATGGTGGATCTTGCCTTTCATCGTGATTGTCCCATTGACCCTTTTTATGACCTTGGTTTGCTCGCCGTCACCATCCCGAATTAAGAATTTCAGCCAATGAAGTCAAGTGGGTAGGAGATGCCTCGATCGCTGCATCAATCTGAGCTTCGGGGTACTAATCTGCTCAAAACTCCCCGCAAGACTCATGATGCACTTGCTCACAATATCCATCAGCACACGATATTGTGGCTTTAGATGCCTCTTATGCAATGTCGCCTCAAATTTAACAGATTCTCAGCAATCCTATCTAGGTACTCTCCGCTCTCTACCCGACATATACATCGCAGTATCACAGAGCTCAAAGACATCATTCATTTTTTTAATTATGCACAAATCCCTCTCAAAATCGACGATTTTGACGAATGCTCTAAATGTGATGTGGTAATCAAAGAATGCATACCATCTTCTTCATTTATTCTCAAATTACGATGAATTCAATTACTTCTTTTAAACTCCCCGGTTTGGTTTGGCCATGACTAGATGGGTGATTTTAGCTAGTCGAATCATATGCAGAGCCTCCTTTTCCGGCTTTGAGTTGGTTGTGCTTTCAAGTGAGACAACGAACTCGCATTACCGGCTTGTTGGTTATGGCTAATTTCTCGAACAAGGTTGGGGCCATTTTAGAGATTGATTTAAGAATTTGAAGTTTTTTCTTTCTCGCAAAGGATTTTTAATTGCAGAGGATTTGGGGAACGAAGGGTTTGATAAAATTTTGGCTTGAATGGCTTAAAGGGGTATATATATAGCTTCCGAGATCGTGGAGAATCGTGTTGGTTAGGTGAAAAAGCAACGGTTGAGATTAATCTCCGATTAATCCGGGTATATCTAACCGACGATCTCTAAAAAAGTAAGCCGCCAAAATATCCTCATTGGTCAATAATGTGGCGAGCATTAAACGATCGTTGACCGCCTTTCGAATTTAAAACGATCCCGCCCAAAAACATTCCTCGTGTTTTTGTATTTATTATGCGAATGATTACCGAGTTTTTACTTGAGCAATAAATGAGTCGCATGAGTCTTTACTTCTTCGCACTAATTTCCTCTATCGCCTTTACCGAAAGTAATCGCCCTGATAAAATGTCAAGATAATACCGAAAATCGAATGGGTTCAAGATGCTATCGAAAGTAATCGACCTTCAAGAACTGAAGTTTCCCGAGACTCAATTCAAGATTTCCATTTTATCCCGAAGTTTCTCAAGAGAATTCGAGAAAGTTTATGCATCCGAAAATCTTCAATTTTTTCAGATTTACTCTATACACCGGTTCTAACATCCCTAATTCAACCGAAAGTTCCTCAAATCTTGATTCAAATTAAAAGGTTTAGTCAAGATATCGCCTTTTTTGCCTATCAAGATGAATTTTCTCCATCCTTATGTCCTTTTTCTCGACATGATCTCGATGAAGTGATGTCCGATATCCACATGCTTGCATCCGGTGTGCAATAATCGATTTTGTGAAATAGCAATGGCACTATTGTTGTCACAAAATATTGGTACTTCATTGGCTTCAACTTTATAATCCCTTAATTGTTGTCCGAGCCAAAGAATTTGAGCACGCCAGCCTTCCTCGCAAAAACCATGTATTCAAATTTCAAAGTAATAATGGTTGCTATCGAGGTCCGCTTTTTTGAAAACCAAGATATCGACTTTTTTCCTAGAAATTGACAAGTTCCTCGCTAGGACTTCCTCACATTCTACAACCTCCGTAGTCGCGATCCGAAGTAACCATTAATTCAAGGTTATCATCACCGATACCATAATCCTCTATTCACTGCGTGCCCTTAAGATATCTTAGTATCTTTTGGCGCACCTCCATGTGACTAGTCTTAGGATTAGCTTGGTATCTTGCACATATCCCAACAAAGAAATGTTATATCCGCCTACTTGTCGCGTGAGATAGAGCAATGATCCAATGATTCCTCTATAATCGCATGATTCAACGATTTGCCTTCCCTAATCGATCTATCTTGTAGTTAGTATTCATAGGAATCCTAACTGCATTGCAATTTTGTACACCATATTTTGGCAATCGATCTCCGGTGTATTTTGCCGGTTGATGAATATTCCTTCCTTTGATTGTTTCACTTGAAGACCTAGAAAGAAATTCATCTCTCCCATCATTGACATCTCAAACTTGCCTTTCATCGGTGTTGAAAACTTTTCACAAAATGATGGTTTGAGATCCAAAAATGATGTCATCAACATATATCTCAAACTAGTAAGATCTCTTCCCCATCCTCTATCCCAACAGAGTTCTATCAACAAATTCCCTTGACAAAACCATGGTCAAGAAGAAACCGAGAAAGAGTATCATACCATTCTCTGGTGCTTGCTTGAGACCATACAAAGCTTTTCCGAGCCTCAGAACTTGGTCATTCTGTTTGAAGCCGGGAGGTTGTTCTACATAAACCTCTTCTTTAAGCACACCGCTCGTAAATGCACTTTTCACATCCATTTGATAGATCGTGAACTTCATGTGGGCAAGATATGCAAGAAACAATCGATGGCTTCTAGTCTTGCAACAGTGCAAAGGTTTCATCATAATCCAAGCCTTCTTCTTGGGAATAACCTTGTGCAACTAAATTGCCTTGTTTCTTACAATGTTGTTGTTTTCATCTCTTTTATTCTTGAAAACCCACTTGGTTCCAATGACATTGTGCCTTTCGTGTCTATCTACCAACTCCCATACTTCATTCCTTGAGAATTGATTCAAATTTCATCTTGCATAGCAAGAATCCAATAAGAATCTTGTAGAGCTTCACCAATCTCAAAGAAGTTTTTCTCCGAAAGGAAGCAGCAAATAGTGCACTCTCACCATGGAACCTTCTTATCTTAACACCTTCAGCCAGATCACCCACAATCCGACTTGTAGGATGACTATCTAACCATTTCCTTCTTGATGTTCCCCTTCAATAATATCCTCAACATTTGAGATGTTAGGTTCGCTTAAATCAAAGAAACTCGTGGAACAACAAAAGGAGAAAGGAATCATCTTCCTCGGGAAATTTATTCAACATTGTCGAGACATTTGTTCCCCTTTGGTTGATAGATTCGTAAATTGCCTCACCGTGACCACATCTTCATTGGCATCACATACCCGAAGTCCGAACTGGTGTCTGCTCGTTATTGGTCACCTTTGAGTGTTGATTTTCCCGAGGCTCACCATCCCGAGTTCCATCCCCGAACTTCCTTATTCGAGTCCGAGTCACCCAATCATAGAATGTGACCGACTTCTTCTTTCGTGTTCAAGGGATGATTTATCTTTCTGCTTCAGCTTAATCTGGGTGATCCTCTTAGTCGGGTTCATCTCAGATCATGTTCCTGCTTCTTCCAACACAAATAGATTCATCAAAAACAACATGAGGTGTTTCCTCCACAATAAGAGTCCTACAGCTTGTAAACTCGAAGCTTTTATCGACTTGAATATCCTAAGAATATTCCTTCATCGCCTTTTACTATCAAAAGTTTTCAACCGATCTTTACCATTATTGTGTATGAAACACTTGCAACCAAACACACGAAAAGAAAGAAACAAGAGGCTTCCTTTCATTCCAAAGCTCATAGGGTGTTTTGCCTTGACTCTTGGTCAAGATGGATCTGTTTCCGAGAGTAGCATGCAAAGGTTGACAAACAAATTTCAAAAATCTTTTAGGAATGTCACCTTCAACTATCATAGTCCTTGCAGCCTTCTTTCGAGTCATGTTCCTCCTTTCGTAAAACACCATTCTGTTGAGGGTCCTTGCAAATGATGTTTCATGTGAAATTCCATTCTCTCGCACAATAATCGATATGATATGATTTATGAATTCGGTTCCTTTGTCGATCCGATTTTGACCACACTCGATTTTTTCTCAATAATCGAGCCTTTTCAAGAACTCGAAGCTTTATCTCGAGTCTCTTTTCATCGAGTAAGAATATGACCCAAGTATATCTTGAGTAGTCATCAACTACTACCAATGTGTATTTCCCGCCAATAGTGCTTACAGTGTTATAGGACCAAAAGATCCATATGCAAGAATCAAGTATTCTTTCAAGAGAAACCTCAACTTTACTTTTAAATGATGCTCTTATCTGTTTTCCTTTCGCACGCATCACAAATATGTTCCTTCTCAACAACACTTCGTTAGCAACCCTCTCACAAGAGCTAATCTTGCAAGCTTGTTCGTGGTTTTTGAAATTTAGGTGATTCATTCTTTTATGCCATAACCAACTGGGTATCTGTGGAACTTTTAGCAACTAAACATGTATCTTTAGGAGCGAGTAACTCCAATCGCCAAGATACACATTCCCTTTTCTTGTACGACCAAGAAAAACTTTTCGTGATGTATCATCTTTTACAAAACATAAGTTTTTAGAGAACTCAACATTGAAACCCTTATCACAAAATTGGCTAATTGAAAGCAAATTATGCTTCAATCCGAATACATATGAAACACCATGGATATGAATCGAAGTCGATTTCCAAAGTTCCATATCCTTCATCGTCCCTTGAATTATCTCCAAAAGTGATCTCAGGGCCTTTTGTTCAACATAGTCATCGAAGTGTCTTCTTGTATCCTCGTCATATGTCTTGAACATCCACCGTCAAGATACCAAATGTCGAGCTTTTTCATCTCTCGCCATCGCCATGTGATCATTAACGGTTTAGTGCCCTTGTTTTCCTCCCCGAAAAACAGATCAATTCTTAGGTACCCAATTTGTGTAGGGTCCTACAAGGTTAGATGTACCTTTCGAATCCAAATCATTTCGACAACTCTAATCACTTTAGAGTGGCTAATTTGTCTTCCATAAACATCAACATACACATCTACTACTCGGTGCCTTAGCTTTCTGTGTATGTGTAGCTTTTAGCATGAACATGGGCTTTTGAATTCTTCTTTGTTCAGCCCTTTTGTTCAGATGTTTGGGCTTTTGTGCAGCCGGTCTAAATCTTTGTTGACTCGGGTTCAGATAACCTTTACCTTTAGGCAAGTGAGGTTCAGGTTGTCTCCACTAAAATCTGGTCTTTTCAAAGGTATCGAGGACTTGGTCTCTTCATTGAGAATGTCTCTGAAAGTGTTTCTCATCCGAGAGATTCCTCCGATGGTTCAATGTGGAGCCTTTCAGATTTGCATTCTTAGCCCGAGGCTTTGAAGTACTTGCTCGAATTTTCCAATCGACCGCTTTCCGTTTTCTAGCCTTCACCGAGGTTTGGGCTTTCTAACCCGATCATTCCGTTTTAACGAAACCATAGGTCCTTTTTCCCCTTGTCTACAACCTTGGGCATTACTTCACTTGAAGTGTAGGTGCCAATCGGGTTTTACAAAGATAGTCTTCTTGCTACATGATGCAAAGATTCGGATGACCTTGTGAGGTTCCCCTAGAGTGTATCCCAATCCAGTTTTTTAGTGGCAGATCTCTCGGTAACTCAATTTCATCTATCACTTTAGATGCTTTATTCAATAGAGTTAACTTCTTCACTATCCTATCCTCACAGCTCAGAGTTTTATGCTTCTCGAGAGGTCATTGAACTCGCTCGATTAGTCAATCTCTTCAAAGGATTTCTCTAATTTTTTCGCTTAGGGACATGATCAACTTCTCTTTCTCTCGAGAGTTGTACTTTCGTAACATCCAGTTCATCAAGAGTTCCCATTAATTGAGAAGTGATCTCGGTTTTTTAGAGTCTTTCCATTTTAGATTTTCAAAGATTCGATTTATTCTCGCTTCTTGAGTTTTATTTAGCGATCCTTGCAAAAAAAGATAGTCCTTCATCGATTCTCAAAAGAATCCATCAGTCAAAATGACCGCTTTCAAATGAACTTGAAAACTCTTGTGCTAGTGTAGGAGGAAAACAACAGAGACAAAAGAATTTACCTCCTCAATGGCCATCGTGACGAGATGTCATCACTTTCACCGTCTCGAGAATATCTCATCCAAGAGCTAGATCCCTCCTCGTGAGTGTTCTTCTTCCGCAACCATGGCCTTTTTGCTTGAGAACTTCCTCGGTCTCTTTTAGCTTGTCTTTCTCTTCTCTCCTTAGCACTCAACTCGACAATCATACTTTGAAAGTGACCTTTCTTCCGCAATTATAAAGATCTGCTGGCATCATCATCCCGATCATTTTTTTCTTTGGACTTGGAGTCCTTCTTTTCGATGAAGATCCTTCAAACTTTCGTGTCCTTCTTCTTCTCAGCTTGATTTGTCCTCGTGTTTCTTCTCGTACCGTGGTTTCCTGTAATAGCTTTTGTATTTTCCAAATCTACTATTAAGTCCGTAAACCTCCTTGCCATCGCTCTTTTTTCCTCAAGCTCATCCCGATGTTTGGCATGGGGGTTCTCGACTTAGTTTTATTGTGTTTTATCTTTGGCTTTTAAAGCCACATTCTTACTTGATGAAGAATCATCTTTCTTTGTCCACCTTTTTGGATTTCTTATCAATTACAAATTCATAGGCTTTCAAATTTAGAAGACTTGTTGGTATGGCATTGAACTAATGTTCTTGGTGTTTTCAATCACCAATTTGCATGAATATCCCATTTCTTAGAAAGACCTCTAAGAATTTTCAATGCCACTTTTTTGGATATTTCTTTCCAAGTCGCGTTAGATCATTCATGATGCTAGTGAATCGCTTCCAATTTGTCTATTGATTCACCATCATCCATTTCAAAAACCGCCAAACTTTCCAATTGCCAATTTAAAGTTTGTTTTCTTTTATATGATCTCGCGCTTGGTACATAACAAATAGTGTATCCTATATCTCTTTAGCAAGATATTCGGAGAGATCATTCCCATCACACCATCATCAATTGTATCAGATAGTGTGTCTTTTGCAATGTAGTCTAGATTGACTAACTTTCTCTCCTCAGAGTTAGTTGGTCATCGACTTAGGAAATTTCGCCTCTAGGATCAATTCTCTCCTCTTCTTCGTAATTCCGATTCACCACACTAAATTTGAATGGTCCTTGAGAAACCACTCTCCACATACCATGTTTGAATACGATGAGCCTCGCATTCTCGCCTCCATAGATCATAGTTCTCATCGAGAACATGGGAAGTTTTTAGAAGACATTTTTCCGATCTTTTGAAAAGAAAAAATTTGAAGAAATAAGATCAGCCAGATAGACCCGCAAGTATTTTTGAAAATAAAACTTTTGGTAAACACAAAGAGTGGGTTAAGTTGAACCAATGCTTCCGATACCACTTGTTGGTCCCGTGTAAACGAAGTCTTACACGCAGGTGTGGGGGAATACACGTGTTCAAAGATTTTAAAACTTTTTCATCGAGGTCACTTTGGGTCGATAACCTCAAGATTAGGTTCTCGAGAAGCACGATCGCTTCCGAGTCAAAGTCTATCGAGATGCCGATCCCGAGCCGCTTTCAGATACCTCGATAATCCCAACCTAATCCTCGAGTAAATCAGAGATCCCGAAAGTTGCTTGGATCGATAACTAGCTTATCAATCCTCGTAAGAGAGTTCAGCCATAACTATCTGCTCTAGCTACTCTACCGTATGGAATGGTTGGCCCTTAGATTATACTCGCTTTTAAGCTTTGCCGAAAGACCTTCCCTTTATGAAATAGTGATTAGGTTGTGATTCACTTATGCAACTTCAAAGGATTGATTCCAACCGAATATCGTGAAAAGTATGCTTTCAAAATCAAGTCAATGCAATAGCTTAAGCATAGATAAGGAAAGCAATAAAGAACACAAAGAAGCTTATAGTGGTTCGTAGACTCAAGCTCCTACATCCACTCTCTCCTCGACTCTTCGAGAGAAATTCACTATCAACTTCGAAGCTTTTCCCACCTCGTAGTTTACTTACTCAACTCGCCCTCGAAGTTTTTCGACTACTCCACGAGTTTACTTACTCAACCCGACCTTGAGTATTCTCGACTACCTCCGTAGTTTACTTTACTCAATCACACACAAGCTTTCGACTACCCCTCGTAGCTTACTAACCTCTCCTCTAGAGTTTTTCGACTACTCGCTGCGTAGTTTACTAACTCTTTACAACTCTACTCACCAACAAAACACACTCCAACTACCTTCTAAAGGGTTTGGAGTTTCTCATTGGTTTCAACTAGATGAGATATCCTTTACAATGAAGCACAATGCAAAGGGTTAGGATATCTAGACTAAGCTTTGGATAAATCTTATCAAGCTAGGCTTAGTAAAGTGAGCTCTCTTCAATATAGAAGCACTTGGGAAATTCAAGGTATTTCGAGTGCTTTAACTTTTGAAGAATAAGTTTGAGCTCTTGAGTTGGCGATAAATTTCCCGTAACCTTACAAAGTAGAGGGTCACCAAGATTTATAGGCATACACCAAGGTCACTCTTTGAAAACTATCCGTTGGAGAGATAGCTTTGTGAGTTCCCTCTTATGGTGTGTGAGAAACGGCTATATTTAGGGTTTGAAACTCCCTAACATGTTTTAGGCAATAGCCTTTCATGTAGCCGGTCTTCACTTTTTGCAGTCTGGAACTTTCGTACATCTGACATCTTTTTTCAACTTTCCTTTGTCGATTAATCGATGGGTACGAAACAATCGTCTTCCTTTTTTGACTTTTGTCTTCGCTTAAAGGTAGACACCTTCAACGGCTCTTTTGGTTACAAACTCTGAGTTTGATATAACCTTAACAACACTTCTGACTTAGTTCCTTTTGTCTGCATTTGAATGTCTTGGCAATATCTAACTTTCTAAGGCATCGCGTTTCTCTCAGTATTGCATCCTTCAGATAGATATATTCAGTGCCTCGGAACATTCGTGTTCATATCGAGCATTCAAGACATTCATCGAGTCTTCGATGAGTTCTTTACTTTTTAAGTATTCTTGATCTTGATTTCTCGGTCTTGATCTTTGCGTCTTGAGTCTTCTGCGTCTTGGTCTTCAGTCTCTTGAGGTCTTCGAGTCTTGAGTCTTCGAGTCTTGTGGTCTTCGAGTCTTGATTTATCTTGACCGATATATTGAGTCTTCATCTTTGAAGTCTTCGTTCTCGATTTCATCTCTTGAGTCTTGATATCTCGGTTTTCATCTTTGAGTCTTGAGTCTCGTTTTCTCAAGTCTTTAGATTCTCAGTTTCATACTGAGTCTTCAGAGACTTCAGTTTCATACTGAAACTTCAGTTTCTTCAGAAACATACTGAGTTCTTCAGAGTCTTCAGAACCTATCCTGAACTATATCTGCTGACTATACATTTTGCAGATAACATCCTGAATACTCTAAAACTGAATCCTGACTCAATTATCAAGATCATTCTGAACATGTCATACTCAGGGGTTTTGGGATCTTAATCAAAATCATATAATCTTTTATTAAATTCATCTCCCAACAAGATAGGATAGTATTCCAGCTGGAACAACACAAATCTTATACCCAAACAAAAGTTAGGTTTGTATAGCAAGATTTCTGTCTAGGGTTTCTAGATCAGATTTCTGGGATTGGTTGAGTGAGAACTCGTGAAACATCTGTTGGTTGTACTGTGTTGGACTAACACAATAATCTAAGTCTAGTTGGTTAAGTTGGTGCTCCTCCTGATAGGGAAGAGTGGACGTAGGACAAGTTGTCCGAACCACTATAAATCTTTGTGCCTCTATCTTGCTTTACACTCATCTGCACACTAATCTTGTTATCTGCATGCATATTCTGTACTTGGATCAGATTATATCAAGCTACTGATCTGATCAGTTTGACACCTTTGTCATCTGATTTACACCAGATAGGTCAGAATCCTTATTTGGGTAAAACTGGTTTTCACACGGGTTAACTAATCTTCTGCACCATCAGTTAAACTGATAGACGCCGAACTGATCTGGTTCATACAGATCAGTAAGTCGGATATCAGTCCATATTGATTCACTTCGCACTCTGATCAGGATTACTTGCTTACACACCTGATCCACGAAAAAAATTTGGAAGTCTATTCACCCCTCCCCTCTAGACTTCCACCCTCACTGAAGCCCGTTCGGGACCTACAAGCCCCATGCTTCTACTAAACTTATTCACAAGTTGTACGAGCCTAGATTTGTCTCGACCAATATTCTTATTCAAGTTTTAGTAACCAAGCCATGTCTGGTATACCGATTCTTTTGTCTTCATATCTACTTTGGATAGAACACGTTCAACCCACACAAGAAACCAAATTTTTGATTCAAAACATAAGGGCCAAAAGTTCATGGAGAAAACTGCAGGGGCATAAGTACAAGTTAAATAAGTGTAGAGGGCATATCATTGAATTAAATTTAATGGTGGCCTTTTTTCTGGTGTCGGGATCAACCAATGGTTCAGGTGCCTTAGGTATAGGCAAATCTTTAACATTAGCCAGGAAGTACTCTTTCCATGGTGCCAACATCAATATACCTTGCCCTTCTTTTTCTTTTAATCGCTTGATACATTTGACAATGTTGTGAGTGAAGAAAACAACTTAGTATGTTCTACCCCTCACTCCACCTCAAGCTCACCATCATATTTCAACATGGCTTCATCGATGGTAATAGGCGCTATGACTGTCGAGGACCAGATAGCACATCAAAGTAAAGTCATCGATGGACTTGCAAAGCACATCCAAGGATAAGATGCTCAGATTACCAAGCTCATGAGCATTACAGATAAGGCAGAGTCAAGTCAATCTAAAGGAAAAAGAGTTGAGGGACACGATGATGATGAAACATCTACTAAAGATCAACACGTGAAGATGATTCATCTACAAAGGAATTACATGTCTCCCCTGATGGTCTAGTTTTGGATGATCATATAAGACAGGTCATACTTGGAACAATCAAGAACAAGTTCGAGGAAAGCTCTAATTCGTCTTTCACCTACACCAAGCCATACACTAGGAGAACTGACAGATTGAAAATGTTGGGAGATTATTAACCTCCCAAATTTCAACAATTTGATGGCAAAGACAATTCAAAACAACATACTTCTCACTTTTGGGAGACTTTTAACAATGCTGGTACTTACGGGGATCACTTAGTCAAGCAATTTATGAACTCACTTAAAAGGAAATGCATTCGATTGGTACATTAATTTGGAGGCCGATACAATCGATAGTTGGGAATAGTTGGAGCAACAATTTCCCAACCGATTCTACATCACTTGAAGGAAAGTTAGCATGATCGAGTTGACAAGTGCTCGTCAGTGGAAAGAAGAGCCGGTGATCAATGGCATGTTAATTCGGATGAACAATGTGTTTTTTGCTACTTCCAAAGGTTATTTTGATTCCTTAATTTCATGCTCCCACTACCAAGAATATTAGCCTTCAAATTGTTTATTTATGCATTTTTTTTGGAGGTTTGGTGCGTTTAATTTTTTTTCAAATTTTGATGGGCGATTTTATGCGATTTTTCACTCTGTTCTCTCGCTTCTACCCACACACATGCATTCCATATCGTTAGTTTCCCTCCAACTTCCGTCCACATGTTTAACAAAAAATAAAATAAAAAATGATGTCTGATATTACCTTTTGCATAACCTATTATTGTCGGTCTTAGGACTAAAAAATAAAATAAGTGTAAGCTAGAGGATGATTTTCAAAATTTGAAAGTCAAACAAGACGAAATACAAAAATTTTGGAAAGTTAAAATAAGAAAAAAGATCTTGTTCGTCTTGCTTCATATTGTACTTGTTAAGGATGAATTGATCAACAGTCATGGACTATGATTAATGGTGAATTTATATTTATTTTAAAACTAGAAAATTAATTTGATTAATTGCATGTACAACAACTATTGAAAAAGACATCAATAAAATTTAAAATGCGACCCAACCGTACTGATATTTTGACTCACCAAAACCACTCCAAACAATGGGTTATTTATGAAACACAACTTATCAGTGAATGATCGTCGGAGGAATATCAACGATAGTCGGGCACATGATCGATTAAAGTGATGCCATGGGTGCCTACGGTCGGGGATCTAGGATTTTGCGGAGATTGTATTATGAATTGCGAATTATATTGTTTTTTAGTTTGTTTGATTTGATATATACGAATTCAAGGGATTTTACTTCTGAGATCTTTCACGATCTTTCACAATTAAGAATAGAGATTCCAGTGGGTTGGCGTCTACTCTTTTTTTTTTATACTCTCCTTGTTTGGAGGCTTGAACATATTCCTTTTTGCGGTGTTTGCTTGGTTATTTTTTTTGGGTTTTATTATGGAACATATGATGGAAGAGTTGTGTCTTTCTGGGGACGAAGAAGAGGAGTTAGTAGTCGGTGAGGTTGAGTTGCAAGAAACTAAGGGTAGTCTGAATTTGTGTGTGGTTAGTTGTTTTCTGACAGATCAATCATTGAAATTTAACTTTGTCAAATCCCGACTTGCTACTGTACGGAAACCAAAACGTGATGTGTGTCGATTCGTGATATCGGGGAGAGGCGATTTTTATTTCAATTTTATCATGAAATTGATCTGAAATGGATTGTGGATGGGGGGCTTTGGACGATTGGGAGTCATCCAGTTCTTCTCAGGCGATTGAAACTTGGGGATATCCCTTTACAGTTGTCATTGTCTTTTCTGGCGTTTTGGGTCTAGATTTATAAGTTGCCAATGGGTTCTTTTTCTGAAACTATCGGTAGACAACTTGGGAATTTCATTGGGCGTTTCCTTGAATATGATCAATCTAATCCTAGAGCACCATGGATGAAATTTATGCGTATTCGGGTGGAGATTGATGTTACTCAACCTCTGAAGAGGGAGAAGAAGATAAAAGTTATGGGCGGGGAGCCGGTGAAGGTTGAGTTCAAGTATGAACGTTTGAATCTTTTTTGCTTTGTGTGTGGCAAATTGGGACATACTGAAAGCTCTTATGATATCGTCTTTGAATCTACTGGGGAGGTGGAGCGTAAATGGGGGGCCTGCGCTTAAAACCAGGAGGGCTAACATTGGTTGAGGGAGGAGGATGTAATGATTTTTCCGACAACGAGAGGCAAGAACATTAATAATGGTAGCGGATCTTCGAATTATTTATTTTACTGATGCTAATTCCAATATTCGTGAGCGGGTTTTTCGCACAGTATGTATGGAAATTAATGTTGGTCCCCATAATCAAGGGGGTGTGATAATTGTGGGGTCAAGGACTTTGATTGCTAATCTTTTTTTTGAATCGGGTCAAAGTCAAGAGGAAGATGAAACTGATGAGCTGAAAATTAATGATCTTTGTAAACGGAAATGGTTGCAGCAAGTGTTGGAGGCTGGACAATAATCGTCCTTTCTGGAAGCACATGACAAAGGCAAGGATATAGAAGCAGTAACTATGGTTGATGAACATGACCTTTATTTTTTATCGGTGAGTCCCGGCGATGGGGCTCGCCAGGAGTAATGATTGTTTTCAATTGAAATTGTACGGGATTGGGGCCCGCTCTTACAATTCCTGCCCTTTGTGAGCTCGTTCGAGCCAGGCACCCTGATGTAATTTTTTTTTGAGACTTTATCTTTCGGAGTCAGACTTGAGCCTTTCATGAAGCCAAATGTGCACTTGGACAGCTGTTAGTCAAGAAACAACTATTTGGAAATAATGTGCGAAGATTTTTTGGCTTCGGGACAGGGATGTAAATTTTTTTTTTTCTCATCAATCGGCATCTGCACATCGAAAGAAAAATATAGTGTTTAGACTCAAATATGATGCTGGAGCTTGAGTTGAAGGCCAATATGGTTTGTTTTTTATGGTGAAAGAATACTTTGAGACTCTTTTCTCTACACCAGAACAGGGGATTCATCTTTCAATTTTTGGAGCCAATGAAGAGTGTTATCTCGGCTGCCCAGAATGAGGTGTTAGCTCATGACCCTTTATCCCCTTATCTCTTTATCTTATGCACATAGGGCTTATCTGCAGTGTTGAATAAGGCAAATAGGGACGACATAATACATGGAAATAAGATTTGTAAGAGCGCTCCTCCAATTTCTCATTTAATGTTTGTAGATGATTTTATAATTCTTTGTCGAGCTACCATGGAGGAATGTATGGCGTTGAAGCAGGTTTTGGAAGAATATGAGGCTACTTCAGGCCAAGCCATTAATTTTGAGAAATCGGGTTTATTTTTTAATCGCAACATTGATGATGATAGAAGGCAGATTATACGTGCTATTTTGGAGGTGTTTTAACCTTTGAATACGGGACGGTACTTGGGTCTTCCTTCTTTGATTGGGAGGGAGAAGAGAGCCATCTTCAATTATATTAAAGATAGATTATGGAAGAAGTTATAAGGGTGGAGAGGGAGGAAGATTTCTAAGGGGGTAAGGAAGTGCTTATTAAATCAGCGACACAAGTTGTCCCATCATATTGTATGACTACATTCCTCCGTCCTTCTACTCTATTAGATGAACTTCAGGTTATGCTAAATAGATTTTGGTGGGAGAGTGGGAGTGAGTTGGCAAAGGGTGTCAAGTGGATGCGATGGGATAGGTATGTGTTCGAAAGGAGGATGGAGTTAGAGGGTTCTGGAATTTGCACGCTTTCAACTTAGCAATGCTAGGGAAGATGGCATAGAGGTTGGTGAAGGATCCGGATGCATTTTTGTGCAGGCTTCTCAAGTCCAAGTATTTTCCGAACTCAGTTTTTGAAGTGGCTCGGTTGGGTTCTAATCTTAGTTTTAATTGGTATAGCATTCACGTAACTTAATCTTTGATTTTGCATGGATGTCGTTGGAAGATTGGTACTGGGTATAATATTCGAGTTTGGAATTCTTCGTGGATCAAAGATGGCGAAGCTTTCCATATTTCCATTGGTTGCCCGGAGGGGTTGGAAGATCTGCGCTTAAGGGATTTAATATGGGATGGATCGCGACAGTAGGATTTTCAAATATTAGAGGAGGTGTTTAATCCGGCTGATGTACGACACATTTTGCGTACACCACTGCCACCTCGAGGGGTGGAGGATTCTATTGTGTGGCATTGGTCTCGGGGCGGACATTATTTAGTTAAGTTGGGGTATCGGTTAATCTCGAACTTATGCCAGGATCCGTCGCTGATTGTTGTTGGGGAATGGGACCGATTATGGAAGGTTAGGGTGCCTCGCAAGGTGAAAGATTTCTTATGGCGAGCTTGTAGGGAATGTCTTATCACGAAATTAAATCTTTATCAAAAAAGAACTGTGAATGATAAGATGTGTGTGCTTTGTGGTTATGTGGAGGAGTCAAATTGACATGTTTTTGTTGAGTGTCCATTTGCCAGATCCTGCTGGTCGACGGCGGGATAGATTGACTGGTTGGAGGATCATGTTCTGCAGGCTGATGGCTTTAAGGACATTATGTTTCGAATTATGTTGCACTCTTCGAAGCAACAGACGGAAACGGTTGCCATTATACTTTGGCAAATATGGAAACATAGAAATATGATGGTATGGACAGGCACGCAATGGGTTTTTATGAAGCTCTATCATGGGTCCAAGCGTTGGGTCTTGAAGATGTGTGTGTGAGGGAGATTCAAAGATGATGGTTGGTGCAATTGCTAATTCTAATGACCCGATATTTGTTTTTGGGGATTTTATACATTCTTGCAAGATTATTTTGTCGTATAATAATTCCTTTAGTATTCATTTCTCAGAAGGATGTCAATTATATGACTCACGAGTTTGCTAGGAAGTCTCGTTCATTCAGGAGATTTTTTTTGCAGTTAGACCCTCCAGATTTTGCGGATAGGCTATCAGTTATCAATTGTTCGTGCAATAATGAAAACTAGTCTTATCTATTAAAAAAAGTTATCTATTTAAGGGGGAATAAAAAAGATGCCACAATATAAAAATAAGTGAATATATAATAATACAATTTATTTAAATTCATATATACTGTTTAATTAAACAATTTATATTATTTTATAAGGACCTCTTGTGCGAGATCGTTTCATATGAGACAATTTAGATTAAACTCTTACTTAAAACATAATTGAATTGAAATATTATAAACTCACGATTTATAAAATTAGAGATTCTCCTATAAAATATCCTACATTAAATTCATGTTTTATATAATGAGAGATTGTCCTGTAAAATATGTATATACAATATTAAGAATAACTAAAAAATAGTGTATTTTTTTATGGATTATTCTATAATATAGTATTCACATTGATTGTAGATATCTTCAACGATCTTATTTCCTTGTATAACCATGCAATTATGTGAATATATATTGGATCTTATCTATACTACACCTCAAAAATCAATTTATCATTTCATATATTAATAAACAACTCGCTCGTTAAAAGCGAGTCAAACAATGAATGATCAATTTAAAATAGGATGGAAGGAGTATATATATAGTGTGCTTATATAATTTAAAGAGTAAAATTCATATTTTAAAATTTATTCTTTGAAATTCAAAAAAATTAATTATTATCAATAATTTATTGAGATATTTTTTCAAATTCAGAATTTTAGTTTTTGTAAAAGAGAGACTTTCCAGTATAGTATTGTATGTACAATATTAATTCAAATGGAAAGGAGTTGAAAATTGACGGATCTTGCAATCAAGTGAATTTTCCTAAAAATTCACACAAAGGCAAAACAAAAAACTTGCTCTCAGTCTGTGTTACTGTAAATGCAATTATGTGTGACTATACGAACAATTATATTTTACCACTTGATAATAAAAAAAAAACATAACTTTTACTAATTCAATAATGTAATTTGGTGGTTTGGGACTTAACTTAAGACAAGTGGTCACATGTCAAAAGGAGAAGCAGACAAAAAACATACGAGGAAGCAGATGAAATAAACAGAGTATTGTTTGTTCATACAATAATATACATTTCTCATTATAGTAACAAATTTTTGTGTATATAGTAATATAATTTTCAGTTCTTTACATGTGTTACTATAAATACAAATATGTGCTAAAAAAACAAGTATGTATTACTTGTCCTTAGAGTAACACATACTTTTACTTACAGTAATACATGTTTACCCTTATAAGTAACACAGACTTGAGAGCGAGTTTTCTTGTTATGTCTTGACATAATTTTTTTAGAAAAACTTGTTTGACCATGTTCGACCCGTAAAGAATCGCGAATTTTTAGCTTAATGAGTAAAATGAGGGTGGTGTGGGCATTATTGTCCGAATTTAAAAAAAAAAAAGTGTCTTTGAAAAATAATCTCCATAGAACTTACAACTTTATTTTTTAAAATTAAAAAAATTTGTTATATATTTAATTATTTTCAATAATTTATATAATTAATAATTGCTGATAAATAATACTTTTATGGTTCAATTTTATTGATTAAAATTTAATTTCTTAAATTAGTGATCCCAAAAGGAAAAAAAACCCTTAAAAGAGAGTATAGCTTGATAAAGTTAATACAATTAATAATTGAAAAGAGAAGAAAATGTATTAAATTATTTTACCATTACAAAATGTAAGGATAAATGTTTATACTATTTTACGAGAAAATATAAAAAAAAAAGTAAATAAGAAATCACTATTATAATTATTATAATATTACTTTCAAATTGCAAATTATATTAATGTAAAAATGTCAGTATTCCGTGAAACTTGCTTACAGTATGAAAAATTCATTTAATAATATCATATTCAATAATATCAATACACTTGTAATCTACTATCACATACAATTCGTGGTGTGCTGTCGCCGGCACCCAAATTATTTTATAAATTATACCTTGTTAAATCACTGTGTAGTAGAGTAAACAAGGATCGATCCCTCAGTGAATAGTGAAATTTAATTTATAATTTGTGTATTAAAATATTAGGGGGGGTTGGATGATTGATTTATACTTAACTAATGAAAAAAAATGCAATGGAATTGAATTTCTAGCTCTTGGATGACTTCCCTAAATGAAATGATTAATTTAATTAAACAATATATGAAATCCTTAACTTTACTTGAATCTTGCCCTAAACTAGTGGTACGATCAAACTAATTCGAATAATTTCTTAAGTTTAATTAATAAAGAAATACGATATTTTTATTAACTTATTCCAAGAATAACCTCAAAATATGTATTTGAGATTCAACTCTTAGAATGCATTAACTATTCAAAATAATAGGACAAACTAGACTATGAATACGAGAAAAACTTGTTTCATACAATCTAGACTTCGTTATCCCAAGGTTGCCCTATTTGCTACTTCTATTACACATATATAACAATTATGAATTTATAAAGTGTAATCTAGCTAGAATTAATCAGAAGAAATATTTGGATGATCAAACCTAATAATTCAATTAGTTAAACATGCATAGATTAAATAACGAAGGAAATGAGTTAAGCAAGAAAAATGATACTAATTAATCAAACATTAAAATCATTCAGGGTTCGGCTCTCCTCGAGTTAGAATATAAAATTAACCACTAAACGTGGCTAATAAAATAAAATAATAACAACTAAATGTTCCTGCAAATCTCATTTCTCTCCAATTGTTTCTTGCTTTCTTCATATTTTCTTCTTCCAAAGTTTTGAGGTTTATATAGTGCTCCAAGAGGCATAAATCTTGCAAGAATAATCATTCATGGCCTCCTTGATATTTGCTCACATGGCCAATTCGGTTTTTATATCTCTCATTATTATTATTAGTATTATCATATGTTTATTTGTTTAACTGTTAGATAATAGATACCTTTAAACTTTTATTAAATCTCAAGATTTTCATGAAATATTCAAATTTCAATTCCACTACAAAATATATTTTATTCCCTATAAATAGAGGCCTCTTTTTGTGAAATCAAAACACACAGAAAAATATTATTTCATATTTTTTACAACTCCAGTTTTATTCTTGTAGTATATATAGGTTCTTATGATTATACAACAATGACGATTAAAGTTTTTCCGTTGCATCTTTTGCATCAACGACATGAATTTAAGGTGTGGCTTCTTTATTAAATATTTCGTATGAATAAATTATTTATGTGCAAAATAATATGGCGTGATGTATATGATAAATTATTTATTTGAGCATGAAATGATGACATGAAAATATATAATAATTGTAAAAAGAAGGTTACGAAAGGATATGGGCTACAAAGAGGCCAGGGACTGCAAAGAGGTCCTCGAGAAATCTGGTAAGACTGCAAAGAGGTCTTTGGGGAAACCATTAAGCATGATTTATTAATTGTCCATAATTATGATGAAAAGCTTATATGTGATATTTTGTGATTGACATGATTAGTTGTGGTTGAACACTTATCTATATAGTTAAATATTTAATCTTGAGAAGGTGACCTCTCTAAGCTAGTGGTTTTGTTCATACCTACATTTAACATTTTACTGATTAAGAAGGAGTGCGGTTGAGGGACGGTGGATGCTGCTTCAAATTATTTGAAAAATATATTATCATGTTTTTTGTGATATTTTTGAATTAAGACTTAAATTTCACTTTTTAAGTATAAGCTACATCTCCATGAGAAATTTTTTTTGAATCTTTGAGTTGGTATTTACTTACATGCATATTTTATTTTCCGCTGCAAAATTTCTTAAAATTTATGCATATCTGGCCAACGAAAAATCGGGATGTGACATTTACTATGGATCCCGAAAGTAAACTCTCTATTATTCCATTAGTTCAATATTAGATTACACATGCCAACTTGGCAAGAGTTTAATTGGAGAGTTTTTTTTTTTTTTTGTGAAAAGAGAGAGATGAATGACTCCCCAACTCTTACTATTGACTCTCAATCAGGTGGATTATAAATCGAAAGATGTGATCGTGTAGCACCATATATGGGAGAGTTATTTATTAATATTAGAGATAAAATTGTGTTTTATTGAGAGTGTGTTGATAATGTAGTGACATAATGTATAAATAAGAGATATTTGTAAAAATTCATTTGAGATGGTAGATTTTTTTTTTTTTTTGTCATTTTGAAATGTGAAAAAAAGGACATTCATTTTATGATTTTAAGCAATATAAATGAGGCTATGGGAATAGTATATAGGGAATATATGATACTCCCCAGACCCGTTTTGTATTAATTAATACATTTACTATTTACAAGAGTTTTAATGTAAAAAATATTTATTATTATTAAAAATGATAATATTATTTTTTAATTGGGGTTAATGGTAAAATAATGACATTTGAGTAAATAAAAGGAGATAAAGTTAAATGTGGTGTGGGAAAATAATGGCATATGGTGTAACATTGAGATGTTTGACGGGTATATGTAAATAAAAATTACTTTATTATACTGGCCTTTTTTATAAAAGTGGATCTCATCTACACCAGGCGAACAGTGCACCATAATGTATTTTAAAACCATGCAACTTGTTGCATTAAAATATATAACTTGTTTACATTGAAACGTGCAATGTGTTTCCCATATTAATTATTGCACGGTTCATTGTAAACAAGTTGCATATTTCAGAGAATATATTTTTCATGATTTCTAAAATGCATTATGAAATGTATGGTGCATCTGGTGCATACAAAAGTTAATGTTTTGATAAATGATCAAATAACAATGGGACATAGGGAGTAATATATTTAGAAGACAAATTATTATGTGCACCAGGAGGTGGGCCTTCTAAAATTCTACCTATAATACACTCACAATCCCTCAGTCCGCCGAGACACCTAATTCGGATCTCAATCCACTTGAAGCACAGAATGTCCCGAACACCCCAATTGCTCTGGGTGGTGATGTTCGGGTCGAAGGAAATTATGTCAAACGTCGGCAAGAGAAGAAGAGAACGGGGGGTTCCGTCGAAAAAAGTAAAAAATAAAGCAGAAAAGAGCCAATTGTGTGCTTTCTTATCCGATTTGGCTTCTTCAGAGGAAATTATTATCAAGAGAAAACAGAGAATGGCTACCACTCGTGAAACTGGTAAGATACAGGTTAGTGCTTCATCCACCCAGAATACCGATCAGGAGGTGAATGACGAAGCTAGAGCTATTTGGGAGGTATGGAAAATTATGGTGTTGGAGGCAATTGGAGAGGAAAATGCTGTAATCGAAGCAATTACAACAACAGTGGAAAAGGAAGCAAGTGATGCAGACAAGGAGACCCATACAGGTAATAATTAATGAAGATATTAAGTTATAATATTCGTGGCTTGGGGTGCAGAGTTAAATGTAATGAAATCACAGAGTATGTTAAGAAGCAGAGGGTAGATTTTGTATGCATTCAAGAGTCTAAGAAGGAAATGGTTGATGAATTTTTAATTAGATCTCTCTGGGGTACTGGTAAATGTGGATGGACTTTCAGGGAATCAGAGGGTAGATCAGGGGGAATTATTTCTATTTGGAATTCGGAGGTTTTTGTGGCTCGCAGTTGCTGGCATATGAGAGGTGCCGTGGTGGTAAATGGCTTGTGGGGTAGTGAGAGAACTGAATGCTGTCTGGTTAACATTTATGCGCCATTACCTCTACAGGAAAGGAAGGATTTATGGGACAGAATTCTTGGCATGCTTGCCCAGAATGCAACAACATGTATTTGTGTGATGGGGGACTTTAATTCCGTGAGAAGAGTATCTGAAAGGGCTGGACAGAACACGAATCCAAATAGGCAAGATATCGCCTCTTTTGATAGTTTTATAAGGGACGCAGGGCTCATTGATCTTCCACTCCATGGGAGATTATATACCTGTTATAGACTGGATGGTACCTGTAAAAGTCGTATCGACCGAGTGCTAGTCAACAACAACTGGCTCAACGCCTGACCAAGTTCACACCACAAGGCTCTAAGCAGGACCCTGTCGGATCATTGTACAATCGTCTTAGAAATCAATTAAGGATTGGGGTGATAAACCATTCAGATTCATGAACGCTTGGAGATTTCATCCGGGTTTTTGCGATTTCGTTAGTGACAAGTGGAAGAGCTATGATGTGGTAGGATGGGGAGTTATGTGATGAAAGAAAAGTTGAAAAGGTTGAAAGCAGATCTCAAGGAATGGAACCGAACCACATTCTGAAGCCTCGATACCAGAATTGAGAATAGGAAAATAGAGATACAGAAGCTTGACGTGATTGATGAAGTGTTTGGTCTTGAGAAAAATGAAGTGATCAAGTGAAACAAAGAAAGAGCCTACTTATTCCGCGATTTGAAATTCAAGGACAACTTGTTATATCAAAAAGCGAGAGTCAAATGGATTAACGATGGAGACGACAACTCCAAGTTTTTTCATCGGTGCATTAATAAGATGCGAAAGAGAAATGAAATCACAGGCGTAAAAATCAACGGGGAATGGGTGGAGGAGGTCGACGATGTGAAAGACGGCGTGGCTGATTTTTTCAGAATCATTTCAAAGCAACATCAACTCCTGAGATAAGTCTTCATGCAGATTTTTGTCCAACGAAATTTATAGAGGCTGATAACAGGTTATTAGTGGAACCGTTTTCGAAACAAGAAGTGCAAAATGCAATCGAGTCATGTGACAGCTTTAAAAGCCCAGGACCAGACGAATTCAACTTCGATTTCTTAAAGGATTGCTGGGGAATATTCAAGGAGGATTTCATGAGAATGATGGAGGAATTCCACCTCAACGGGAAATTCGTCAAGGGGCTAAATCCCTCGTTCATCGTGTTGATACCAAAGAAGGAGGAATCCTTATCTCTTGATGAGTTCAGACCGATCTCCCTTATCGGTGGAATCTATAAAATCATCGCTAAAGTCTTGTCCATCAGGTTAAGCAAAATCCTCGATTCGATTATCTCAGAACAACAAAGCGCTTTTGTGGGGGGAAGATAAATTCTCGATAGTGTGGTGACCTTAAATGTAACCCTGGAAGACATCAAAGCAAGAAAGGACCAATGCTTCGTGTATAAAATTGACTTTGCAAAGGCTTATGATTCGATCGAGTGGGGTTTCTTGAAAGTGCTCTTGGAGCGATTCAACTTCAAAGGAAAATGGATAGGTTGGGTAATGGAATGCTTGTCGTCAGCAAAAGCTTAGATCCTTGTAAACGGAAGTCCAACTTCCGAGTTCAAACTTGAGAGAGGCCTCAGACAAGGGGATCCACTGTCACCATTTATGTTCCTTGTAGCGGCAGAGGGGCTAAGTTTAATGATGAAAAAAGTAAGGGAGAACAATCTGTTTCAGCCCGTGTTGATTGGGAAGGACAAGGTTAGCATATCACATCTTCAGTTTGCCGACGATACTATTTTCTTGGGCAAAGCTTCGACTGAGAATGTTCTGTTCATCAAACGATTCCTGGTAAATCTGGAAGCAGCTTCGGGGCTGAAGATGAATCGGGATAAATGCAGTTTGGTTGGTTTTAACATGGACAAGGCGGTCACGAGCAGTTTTGCCAACATGTTGGGATGCAAAATCGGGAAAACACCCTTTTCTTACCTTGGAGTACAGGTGGGAAGCTCACACAGACAGAGTAAGGACTGGGACTACGTGATCCAGAAGGTTAGGAATAGGTTGAAAAAATGGGAAGGGCTAAATATCTCTATCGGAGGAAGACTCACTCTTATCAACGCGGTTCTGTCTTCTCTACCCGTCTACTATTTTTCCACCTATCGGGCATCTAAAAACATCTTGTGTGAATTAGTTAGGATGCAACGTAATTTTTTATGGGGGGGTAAGGAGAGTGAGAGCAAAATTTCGTGGATCAATTTGAATCGTATTTGTGACTCAAAAGAAAAAGGGGGCCTTGGGGTTAAAGATCTTGAATGTTTTAATAATGCTTTATTGGGGAAGTGGGTTTGGAGATACTTTAATCGAGGGAGAGATTGTGGGCGAGGGTGGTTAAGTCTCGTTGGAAGTTGTCTTGGGGTGTGAGTGAGGGAGGAGAGGGTGCGGGGAGAGGGGGCGAACCAACGGGGTGATGGGGAGAGGTCTTGAAAGCAGTGGGAGATAAGAGAGAGTGATGGTTCTTTTCTAAGATGGGGAAAAGAATTGGGGATGGGAGAGAGACACTCTTCTGGGAAGAGTGTTGGGCTGGGAATAAGCCTCTTAAAGTGGCGTTTCCTAGATTGTTTAACTTGTGCTGTGAAAAAACAGTGAGTGTGAGGGAGATGGGGGAATGGATAGAGGGTGAGTGGGTGTGGGTGTGGTAGTGGCGTAGACCTCTCTTTGAGCGGGAAACAACTATTATTGATAATTTGATTGGTGTGATTAACAGGTACCCATTGAAACAGTATTGCAAAGACTCATGGAGGTGGAACAATCAAGACGAACCATACTCGGTGAAGAGTGCCTATAAAATGTTGAAGACGGACCAACAAGACCAAGAAAAGGAGGAATTCAAAATCATTTGGTGCAATTTGATTCCTTCTAAAATAAAAGTACATGCTTTGAGAGTTCTTTGGGAACGGATACCGACGACGACAAAGCTTCTTTTTCGTAGAGCCCTACCGATCTAGGCCGATCTTAAATGTGCTTTCTGCAACAATATCGATGAACCTGTAAGTCATGTCCTTTTCGAGTGCGATTTGGCTTACAAATTCTAGATGAAATGTTTGGATTGGTTAGGGATTGCGACTGTCTTACCCTCTAAGCCAAAGAGTAATTTACTCCTCTTTAGTAGATTACTTAATGATAAGGAGGGGAGGAAGTTAGCAATATGTATTTGGAAATGTGCAGTCTGGATTCTGTGGAAGTCAAGAAATGTTGTTATCTTTCATAACAAGGTGATTAAGATTCTGGATATCTTGGAAGAACTAAAATCGAGAGTCTGGAGCTGGTACAAGGCAAAAGGGCTCACGCCATCATATCTTTCTTTTAGGGACTGGGTGACAAAACCGATAGTATTCAAAAAAGTGTAAAATGACCAGTAGGCTTTCCTTGGAGCTCTGTTAAGATTTGTACTCTTCTTTGTAAAGTTGAGTTTCTGACATGGATTGTTTGTATTGTGGTTCTGAGGGTATTCCTTATAGTCATTTTAATGATAATTTATTTTGCTGATAAGAAAAAAATACACTCATCTTACTATTTACAAACACAATTTTCAATACACTATCAATCATCTAGCACACACTTTTTAATTATTATCTATACAACTCAACACACTCTCTTCTTTTTTTCCACTTTACATAATATCTCTCATACATTACACACAATTTTCAATACACAATCAATCATTTATCACATATTTTTTTAAATCCTGCCATATTAAATCTTACAAAATTCATACTTCTATATATGTAGAAAATTAAAATATATATTTTACTTTATGTAGGTCCCGAACGGGTTTTGTGAGGGTTGAATTCTAGAGGGGAGGGGTGAATAGACTTCAAAAACTTTTCGTGAATCAGGTGTGCTTTGCAAGTATGCCTGATCAGAGTGTGAAGTGAATCAGTTTGGACTGATATCCGACTTACTGATTTATCAAGCAAATCAGTTCGGCGTCTATCAGTTTAACTGATGGTGCGGAAGATGTTAACCCGTGTGAAAAACCAGTTTTAATAAAACAACTGTTCTGGCCAACAGTTCAGATCAGAAGACTAAAGTGTCAAGCTGATCAGATCAGAAGCTTGATGCTAAGCTGATCTGGCACAGAATATGTATGCAGATAACAGGTTGTGTGTGCAGGTGTGTAAAGCAAGATTAAAGGCACACAAATTTATAGTGGTTCAGACAACTCGTCCTACGTCCACTCTTCCCTATCAGCAGGGGCACCAACTTTACCAACTGAACTAAGTTTAATGTGTTAGTCCAACACAGTACAACCAACAGATATTTAACGAGTTCACACTCAACCAATCCCAGAAATCTAATCTAGAAACCCTAGATAGAAATCCTGCTATAACAAACTTAACCTAACACAGTTTTGGTATAAGATTTGTTTTGTTCCAACTAGAATACTATTCTATCTTCTGATTAGCCTAAAGCTAGAGGATAAGTATTCTGCTAAGAACTAAGGGATGAACACTAAAGAGATAACCTTGAGCTTGTGTTTTTCTTGCGGAAATTTTAAGAGCTTCTGCTTGTGAATAATTTCCGTAGTCTTACTCTGAAGGTTTGATCTCATATTTATAGACCCGGTTTCGAATTAGCCGTTGGAGAGAAATTCAAACTTCGGTCTATTTTCAGGTAGGTTTCCAGGGTTGATATGATTCTTCTCAGAGGCAGTATGGCCGAAAGCATGCAACTTTTTCCTTTCTAGCCGTTGAACATTGAGCCTCCAACCCTGAGTCCTATCAGTTCCGTACAGTCATGTCGATCTCTCATAGGCTAGCAAGTACCATTCAATCTGGTCTTGATAGGTTTTATGCTTGTTGTCTGATCGACCTTTCTGAAAGTATAGTGAACTTTCAGAACACTTCTTGGAATTGAACAGATCATGTGAACTGATCTACCCTATTTGAAGTCTTCGGTTGTAAGTTGTCTTAGCTCAACTTAATGACTTCATCTGATGTACTTTATATGTCTTCAGTCTTGATATCTTCAGATCTTCAGTTCTTCTCTTCTGATCTTCATAAGTGATCTTTATAACTGATCTTCAAGACTAAGAGCTATACACATTGAGTTCCCCCTCAATTTGTGATCTAATCTAACTTATACATTAGTTGTTCTATACATCAGTTATCAACTGGTCAGCCCAGTTCTCAATATAAAATGTCAGTCAGCTAACAGTTTCTGACTGGTCCTATTACATCTGTTTTGGAACTTTTATAAAAACTTAATAAATTTCCTAACAATTTCCCCTTTTTTGATAAAACCAAAACATATGAGAAACCAAAAATCAGTTGATATGAATATAACGGTAAAGGACAGATAATCAGAAGACAGTGAGAGATTGTCTTAGGATCAGAAACGAAGTTTGTTTTTCATTAAGATAAAGCATTACATTGTACATTTTGAAAAACAAAAAACAAAAACTGGTTCCCATGTCTTCTGATCTTTTAATCCTTCGGCATGTACCCTTCTGGCATCTCCCTCTGATTCTGAGGTACATTGAAAACTCAGTACAGCTTCCATTTGACATCATTAACTTGGCCTGGATCAGTGATGGCAGCTTTGCCAATCAGATTATAATAAAACCTTTCAAATGTCAATCTGTCAAAGGATCCATCTGCCTTTTTCTGATAGTCCAACACATCATATGGAGGGTGTGTGATCTTAGCATTGATGTTCTTGGCATCTTTCTGGACATCCTTCAAAAATTCAGGATGTTTGTTTTCCATCCAATTCAGGAACTCCTCATCTGGAGACTCTTCTGAAGGTAAAATGTCCAGTACGAAGGCATCCATCAGCCATTCTGCCCTGATCCTGCGCCAAGTCCTCAATTTGGCTTCCTTTCTATCATCATTTCTGATGATGTCTTCTACTCTGCCTGGGATCAACGGCTCAACAAAATCTTTCCCGATCTGACCCTTTCTCAGCCTTGCAGAGTATCTTCTGCTTAGTCCTTCAGACTCAACCAACTTTTCCTTCCTTCTTTCTTCCTCATTCAGTCGGGCCTCCTCAGCCAATTATTCTTCGTCGGTCTGGCGGCATTATCCATTCTGCTTCTACTGGCAAAGAAATGCACTCCTCGTAATTCTTTGAGTAGGTAGAGTTTGGGAAGGTAGAAGTGTAGAATGCGACGGTCCAGTTCCTTTGCCCTTCATCTTGGCCCGTTCCAACCTGGCACGTACCTCAACTGCCATCTCGTCTAAGCTTTGAATTCTCTGACCATGTGACTCAATAGTCTGAATAAGGTCTTCAGTCGTTCTGATCAGGTCAGTTGGTTTCTCAACCTGTCCTTCCCCCTTTTTGGTTTGATCAAAAAGAGCATTGATGTGGGAAGTCAGGGAGCCAAAACTGACGGCTAGTGCTTTGTTGAGATATGTGGCAGATAGGCCTTGAGCTTGAACAGATAGTTCACTGATTTTGTTTACCAGCTCAGACTTAGCAGTCTCTATGGCGGTTGAAAATGTAAGAATCAGCTTATCAAGCTTTTCTTCGTTCAGCTTCAGTTTGTCCAACGCCACCATAAGAGAGACCTCTAGGTTGGAAATCTTTGCCAGATTGTCTTCCACTGTTTTGGAGAAATCTTCAGTAATCAGCTTCATCTCCTTGGCAAAGTTTTCTTTCAGTTCAGTGACCTGGGAAGACATGTACTGTCTTTGCTCCTCCATAACTTTCTCAGAGGCCTGGCGATGATCTGTAATTGTTGAACTGATGGAGTTTGCCAGAACACTCTCAACTTCTTGCTGCAACAAATCCTTGAAGCATGATCTGATCTCAATAAGTTGATCAGATGTGATGTGCGTCACAGGGATTGTCAGCATGGCCTGACCTATTGGATCTTGAGACGTCCAACAGTTGCCACAGACACCTTCGCCTCGGTGGTTGGTCACGTGCCGAAACACCAACATCACCTTCATCGACAAATCGCTTTCTCCTTCGCAGCTTCTATTACTTCCATTTTTCTCAACCGATCTACCCAAATTATGGTAGATCAATTTCTTCACTTCAACTTCAGATACTAAAATAGTAGGGGAGCTCACTTCAGTAACTTTGCGCATTTCAAAGTCAAAATTGGCAAATTCATCAGCTCCGCCCAACTGTTCCATAATGATAATCAGATCCGTGAAGTTCTTCAGCCTCAAGTCTCTCCAAGCCAGGATCTCCACAACCTCATCAAGTATGAACTGATGATCAGACAACTCTGGGTATTTACTTTCCAGTTCTCGTGCTAGCCTTAGTTTGATCATGTGTCCAGAAATAGTTCTGTCAACTCTGGAGTTATACTTGGCTGGTGAGGATGCGATTTTTAGGTTCAATTTTCTAAAGATTCATTGCATGACCTCTCCGTTCTATCTGTTCAGCCTCCTGCTCTTCCAACCCCGCAGCAGGTTCTGTCAACTGTTCAGGATCTCGGGCATGCATAAGAGTAGGAGATGGAGCCCAAGATTGGGGAGATGGAGATCGTGTCAGTTCAGCCCCGAAATCTCCTTCCTGCGGCTGATCAGGAGAACTTGTAGCTTGAGATTTCTGCTTCTCAGGAATGGCAACTTGTTTCTTGCTAGAGCCCGTGGACTTGCTGTCTGTCCGGCTCTTGGAAGACTTCTTCTCACTATCAGTTTCCTCCTCCTCTGTTCCTGATTCTATGAACAGATTCATTGGAGATCGCCTGTGTTTCTTCGATCTGCTGACACCAGATGTGCCAGCCTTGGTCTTCTTTTTCTTGCTAGGGGCAGCAGGCGGCTCGATCTCTTCTTCCTCAGTACTATTTCTCTTTCTCTTGATGGTGATCTGAGGATCGGAATCAGATGGACCAAAAATCTTGTCAGAATCGTTTAAAAGAGCCTTGTAGTTCTTAATGCCTTCTCTGTCCCATTCTTTCTGAGGTAGCTTATCCCTTAGAATATCTGCTACCTTAATAAGATTCCCTATCCTCTTCTTCAGATAGACCTCCCTGCGTTCATTCACCCCAAATTTTTGGTGCTCTTGTACCAGAACAGCCTTGAGCGCCCCATGCCAGTTTATATTTGAAGATCAGTCCACCATGGCAGCTAGGCAATCTGCTTTTATCAGACGTCGATCCGTCCGGATCAAGAGATTCAAAATTGTCTTTGATGAACGTCAAAGAGAAATCAGTATTTTTTTTTAACATTGGTTTGGTGAAACCAGATGTTTGTCCTTGTCGACATCCCTAATCAGCTTCTCACGGATTTTTGTCGCCATCTTCCTCGCGATAGTGAGCCGGAGATATTTTCCTCTTGGTAGGGCAAAATGCGATCGAAAAAGATTGGTAACCCTAATCTCTTCTCCGTTTACCATCGATGTGAATTCGTCTCCCGGAGATGTGATTTCCAAATTCCTGAGGAATTCGAGGGCCTCATACTGCATCACCGAATTTCCGGATCGTGAGCAGAAATGGTCGAGGTGATTGTCTATTAAGATCTGTTCCACTTCCTGAGATTCAAGATTTTGTGTAACTCCAAATACGACGTATCTATCTTCAACCACCTTCTTGGCGAGGGATGCATAGTTACACATAATTTTGCCTAAACCGTGTGTAGTCATCTACAAGGAAAGTGCACATTCTATAAATATTTATGAATAATGAAGAACAAGGGATTGTGAATTGTGAGTTAAATGCAATGCATATCACAAAAGACACACAAAATCACAAACATATATGATGTAGTTCATAATAAACACAAGCAAGTGCAATAAGCAATGATTTATTTACCAGTGATGAATATTTGAAGAAGTTTTCTGGTAAATTTTTTAAAAATTTGAAGAGCGTGCTTTGCCGGAGTGAATAGGATTTTTGCAATAGTGCTTTGAGAGAAAAATTTAGGGCAAAGAAAAGTTTTGTAGAAAGGTTCCTACTATATATAGGCATTTTGGAGGGAAAGATTAAGCGGTGAGTTTTAAAAGAAGATAATGTGGTTAAGGATTTTATTCCGGCAGCTTTTGGATTTTAAAAAGCGCACTAAAGGCCATTTAATACATGTTCCCCACGTCCGCATTTAATGTGTTGCAGGACGTGCGTCATATGTACTTGAGTATAGTAAACTAGGTAGAAACAGATAAAATAGATATAAATGTGTATCTGATTGACTAATATTGTAATCAGTCAATACCACATGATGCCGGTTCTCAGTTCATCTTATTTGTTGATCTTAAGTTATGCCTATCCCTTACCAACATTTCCCAACAATGTTCCTCTATCAGTTTAACCTTTTTCAACACACATCCCATCAGTTGAAATTCCCCCTTCAACTGATCTTCTATTTTCTGATCCGTTAGTACGCAACTAATCTTTTCTGATCAGATGAATTTCTTCTTCATCTGATCTTCTCCCTTTTATCAGTTTCTTAACCAACTGGTGTTTGAGATCAGGCCACCGAAATACTCTGGAGCCTCATCTCCTAAATCCAGTAGTCCTAGCTCATTACATAATTTCCTAAATCTGACTTCAGCTAGAGGCTTGGTTAAGATGTCAGCTCTTTGTTTATCAGTATGGATCTTCTCCATTTTGATGTTCTTCTTTTCTGCATGGTCTCTTATGAAATGGTGTCTGATGTCCACATGCTTGCATCTTGTATGCAGAACAGGGTTCTGAGTGATAGCAATCGCACTATTACTGTCACAGAAGATAGGTACATTGGTAGCAGTTATGTTGTAATCCCTTAGTCTGACAAAGCCGAGCAATGGGAGCAACAACCACCGCGCCATATATATTCAAATTTTTAGTAGATGTGGCAAATGATATGTTTACATCTTAGAAAACCACGAGACCAAATTTTGCTCCCAAGAACCGCAAGTACTGATGTAGATTTTCTATCTATCCTACATCCTCCATAAACAGAATCAGAGTACCCACTAAGCTCTAGATTATCATTTGCTGGATACCATAAACCTAAATTTACAGTACCCTTCAGATATTTAAGAATCCGCTTAGCTGCTTCTAGGTAGCTTTGCTTAGGATTAGCCTGAAATCTGGCACATACACCTACTACAAAAGTTATATCTGGTATGCTTGCAGTCAGGTATAGTAATGAACCAATCAAAGCCCTATATTCTTTCTGATTAGTTTTCTTACCTCCTTCATCTGGATCCATCTTAAAGGCAGTCACCATTGGAATTCTGGCTTCCTTGCAATTCTGAACTCCATACTTGGCCAACAAATTCCTTGTGTATTTTGCCTGGCAGATGAATATACCAGTGTGAGCTTGCTTGACTTGAAGACCTAAAAAGTAGCTCATCTGACCCGTCATGGACATCTCAAATTTCTCTTGCATCAGCTTACTGAATTTCTCACATACCTTCTGATTGGGGAACCAAATATAATGTCGTCCACATAGATCTGAACCAAGAGAATGTCTTCTCCATCTTCTATTCTGAACAAGGTCTGATCAATCAAGCCCTTGGTAAATCCATTCTCTATCAAGAATTGGGATAATGTATCATACCAAGCTCTAAGAGCCTGTTTCAGTCCATAAAGAGCTTTTCTTAAACGGTACACTTGGTTGCTCATTTCAAAGCCAGAAGGTTGTTCAACATAAACTTCCTCGGCTAGTACCCCATTTAAAAATGCACTCTTTACATCCATCTGATACACAGTAAATCCCCTATGAGCTGCATAAGCCAGAAACAGCCGAATGGCTTCCAGGCGGGCGACTGGTGCAAAGGTTTCATCATAATCAATCCCTTCTGATTGTGAATATCCCTTAGCAACAAGTCTTGCCTTATTTCTGGTTATCACATTGTGCTCATCCTTCTTGTTCTTGAAGACCCATTTAGTACCAATCACAACTTGATGAGTTGGTCTGTCTACAAGTTCCCAAACTTGATTTCTCTCAAACTGTTCCAGTTCTTCTTGCATGGCTAGAATCCAGCTTGCATCTTGAAGAGCTTCTTCAATTGTGAGTGGTTCCTTCAAAGACAGATAACAGCAATACATTGCACTTTCACCAATCTGATGTCTATTTTTGACTCTATCAGATGGGTCTCCGATGATCAGATCAGTTGGATGACTGGTTATCCAGGTCCTTCTGTCCTGATTATCATCAGTTTGGAGAACATCATCCTCTTCTGATAAAGATTCATCACTAGAGACTGGGAGTGGTACTTGAGTAGGATCCACTTGGCATGGACATATCTCAGTAATGTTGGACTCATCATGTGTTGAAGTCTGTATGTTGGAACATCAGGTGTTCCCCCTAAACCAGATGGTTCAGTTGTTACTGTCTCAGCTGTACCAGCTTCTTCACTGACAGTTGTACGTACCTTGGGGTCTTTCTGACCTAGTGAATCATCAAGGTCAAAGTTAGGAATATATACAGTGACGTATTTTGGATCCTTTCCTTTGAGCCTTAGCTGATCCATTTTTAGTGAATCTGGTTTGTCTGGCACATCTTGTTCTGCAGCAGATTTCTCTTGATCAGATGATGATTCATCAAAGACCACATGAGGTGTTTCTTCCACAACTAAGGTTCGTCTGTTGAAGCCCCTAAATGCTTTGCTGGTTGAGGAATATCCTAAGAATATACCCTCATCTGACTTGGCATCGAAGGTTCTGAACTGACTCTTCCCATTGTTGTGTATGAAACACTTGCACCCAAAAACATGGAAGTAAGAGACATGAGGTTTTCTGCCCTTCCACAGTTCATAGGGTGTTTTGAAGTGGATCTTAGTCAGAGAACATCTGTTCTGCATGTGACATGCAGTATTGATAGCTTCTGCCCAGAAGCGGCTTTGAGTAGCATGTTCAGCTAACATAGTACGTGCAGCTTCTTTGAGTGTTATGTTCCTTCTTTCTGCTACGCCATTCTGTTGTGGTGTTCTTGCAGCTGATGTCTCATGCTGCATACCAAACTCAGAGCAAAAATCAGATATAAATTGGTTAAGGAATTCAGTACCTTTATCTTATCTGATTTTTACTATGCTGAGTCCCTTTTCGTTTTGAATTTTCTTGAGCAGCTCGGGTAATTTGGTTGTAGTTTCACTCTTCTTATACAAGAATATAACCCAGGTGAACTTGGAATAATCATCCACGACCACCAGAGTCTATTTGCGTCCACTGAAACTAAGAGGTGTAACTGGTCCAAATAGATCCATGTGGAGCAGTTGTAATACTCTGCTGGATGGAGGAGAAGGTATCCCTTTGAATGAATCTTTTACTTGTTTTCCCTTCTGACATGCGACACATGTCTGATCCTTAGAGAATACTTCATTCGGGAGCCCTTCTACCAAGGACATCCTTGCTATCTTGTTAAGAGTCTTAAAGTTCAGATGGCTCATTCTCTTGTGCCAGAGCCAGTTGGAGCTCTTCGAACTCTTAACAATCAGGCATGCATTTCTTGGACAACTGTTCCAATCTACTGTGTATATCGTTCCTTTTCTTAAACCAATCAGCAAGATCTGTTGAGCAACTCGATTTCTGACTGTGCATTTTTCTGTCGAGAACTCAACATTAAAACCATTGTCGCGGAATTGTTAAACAGATAACAGGTTGTACTTTAATCCATCAACATATGAAACTCCTTTCATCGTTCACTAAGGTTCTGACTCCTCTGGTATGACCAAAGTTATCGTCACCAAAGAGAACTCTTGGGCCTGGTCTTTCAACATATTTGCTAGGGAGAAACTAGCTTCCAGTCATGTGTCTTGAGCATCCATTATCTATGTACCAGATACATGCCTGTTCTCCAACCTTATTTACCAGTCCCAAGCGATTCTGCAAACAATTCAGACTTTAGGTACCCTAGTAGAATAGGTTCCTGGGGGGTTAGAAGTACCTTTCGGGATCCAAACATATCTAGCACCTCTTTTGAGAAATGTATATTTGATCTGCTCTCCCATAAACATCTACATAGTCATACGTCTCTTCATATGCAATCTGGTTCGTATGATTATGAGTGTGAGCATTGGATAAATCAGAAGACTTGGAATTTTTCATTGAAACTTGTCTTCTTTTAATCCAGTGGGGCTCAGGTGCAGCAGCCCTAGGTTTCTGATTGTAGGGGTAGGTACGACTGCTACCATTAAAAGATTCATATCTTTCTGGCATAGTTGGTCTTAGCAGTTTACCCTATGCTTGCTTGTTAGGAAGCTTGGACTGAGTCTGCATCAGCTGGGACTGTCCCTTTCGAGATGGTCCAGCCTGATACCTACTCTGTTGATTGGGTTGTGGTCTCCTCAGAAGAACTGGGTTCATCTGATGATACCTAGGCTGATGTCTTATCAATTGAGGTCTATTTTTGTTCCCTTTCTGATCTGACATTTGCCTTGCCTGATCAGCTGGTTCTTTTCCCTTACCAGATACAGATTTGGTATTTCGTGTATCTTGGTGAGAAACCCGTTTGGTTACACTTTTCTGACGTGAACCAGAAGGGACTTTTGAGGATCCATAAGGGATTTCATACCCAATTCCCTTCTTGTCAGTCGGCGTACGAAAATAGTTGTTCAGATCTTGAATAATTTTAGAAGATTTCGTGAAAACCTCTATTTTCTTACGTAGACCGTCCTCAAGAACTTTCAGATTCTCATGCATCCGGAAGAGTTCATCAAACTTACCCTGAAGAGATTTGAGTTCACTGGCTTGTTGTTGGTTGAGAGCCAACTGTTCCATAACCAGCTTTTCCTGATTAGAAGAGCTAACCTTCAGAAATTCCAATTTTGTGGTCATCTTCTGAACAGTTTCAGCTGATTTTAGTTCAGCTGCTCTACTTGCCTCAATTTCCTTAACAAGTCTGATGTTCTCAGCTCTCAGATTATCGTTATCAACTTCTACTTGTGTATAAGTATCTATTGCATTGGAAAGATCATCAAGCAATTGGTCATTGTAAACCTGGAAGTTGACCTCTCCTGCAGATTTGCTCAACACATGTGGTGTGGAGGAAGGAGACACAGAAGGTTTAGAGAATACCTCGGTTTGATCTGATTCTCTGGCCATGAAACATATGTCGTCATCAGCTAAGAAGTTCAAATCATCGACATCGTCAGTTGTGGTAATCAGACATAAATCTTCAACAAATGAATATCCAGAATCATCTAATGGCAGATAAGAATTGTCAATTCCTGATGTGTCTGCAACCATGGATTTTCTGTCTCGATACCTTTTTTCTCTTCTGTTCCGTTTCTCTTCTCTTTCTTTTTTGAGTCGTCCGACAACGGACTATAATGATTTCTGACAGTTGTAGCATACTCTAGAATCTCCGGAGCTTCCTCTGCCTGGAGAATCATGTCTTCTGTAGTATCTGTCAGAAGACTTCCCATTCTGTCGGTAGTCAGAACTTTTCCTATCTGATCGATCATCACGTCTGCTTTCTTTCCGGTCATTTGTTCGATCATATTTCCTTTCGTCAGAATGATCGTCCTTCCTTTCTTCTCTTCTGTTATCTCGGTTGTCTGACTAACGATATCTCTCTTGCGATCTGTCAGATGAATGACGATCTCTTCCTCTATTCCTTCGATAGTTATCATAAAACTTCATGTATTTGCCCATCTGAACATTTGTTCTTTCTAGCTTTCTTGTCAGTAGGGCAATTTGTTCATCTTGACTGATGATGTTTCCAACTGGTTCCACAATTCGTGAACTGTCACTTGCTGCACAGATTTGGAATTAGAAGTAGCTTCAGCTGGGACATCATCAGATCCTTGTCCTCTCTCGATCAGATCAAACTCATGGGCTTTCAAGCTGAAGATTAGATCATTTGGTTTCATTGTAGCAATATCTTTACAGTTCTTAATCACGGTCACCTTGGTATCTCATTTCTTAGTCAACGATCTGAGAATCTTGTAGTTGATATCCTTGTTTGACATTACTTGTCCGAAATCACGAAGTCGGTTGACTCCTCGTGTGATCCTTCCATCAAATTGATCAACTATTTCATTCGGCAGCATCTTAAGTTTCTCAAATACAACTAGCTCAACTTGCAGTCTACTGTCTTTGATCTGTTCATTTCCTCTTCAGATTTCAGCAAGTGTATCCAAGACTTCCTTAGCTGTCTTCAGGTACTTCACTTTCTCTCTTGTAGTAGCATCCACAGTTTTCATGATGAGGTGTCTGGCAACAGTATCCATATTAGATAATTTCCTCTCATCTGCATCCATCGGTGAGGGGCTCTTTCTGATTCTTGCTCCAACTGGTTGTGTAGGATCTCGTCCTGCTTTAGCTGGGTTAAAGTGATAGATGATAATCGGTCATATCTCAAGAATCTCATCCATTCTGTTGCTAATCACTCCCAGATGATCTCTCATGTCGATGGACCAATCTGCATACTCATCAACAGAAAACATGGGTAGATTATGATGCATGGTGATTTTGTTTTTAAAAAGATGAGTTTTAAAATGGTTTTCGCAGATCAGTTCAAGTGACCACAAAGGTTCTTCCTCAAGAACTAATGATATTCAAAGCCAGTGGTCGTAAGAACCACTGCTCTGATACCACTTGTAGGTCCCGAAAGGGTTTTGTGAGGGTTAAAGTCTATAGGGGAGGGGTGAATAGACTTCAAAAACTTTTCGTGAATCAGGTGTGCTTTGCAAGTATGCATGATCAGAGTGCGAAGTGAATCAGTTTGGACTGATATCTGACTTACTAATTGGTCAAGCAAATCAGTTCGGCGTCTATCAGTTTAACTGATGGTGAGGAAGATGTTAACCCGTGTGAAAAATCAATTTTAGTAAAACAACAGTTCTGGCCAACAGTTCAGATCAGAAGACTAAAGTGTCAAGCTGATCAGATCAGAAGCTTGATGCTAAGCTGATCTGGCACAGAATATGTATGCAAATAACAGGTTGTGTGTGCAGGTGTGTAAAGCAAGATTAAAAGCACACTGATTTATAGTGGTTCGGACAACTTGTCCTACGTCCACTCTTCCCTATCAGCAGGGGCACCAACTTTACCAACTGAACTAAGTTTAATGTGTTAGTCCAACACAGTACAACCAACAGATATTTAACGAGTTCACACTCAACCAATCCCATAAATCTAATCTAGAAACCCTAGATAGAAATCCTGCTATAACAAACTTAACCTAACACAGTTTTGGTATGAAATTTGTTTTGTTCCAACTGGAATACTATCCTATCTTCTGATTAGCCTAAAGCTAGAGGATAAGTATTCTGCTAAGAACTGAGGGATGAACACTAAAGGGATAATCTTGAGCTTGCGTTCTTCTTGCGGAAATCTTAAGAGCTTCTGCTTGTGAATAATTTCCGTAGTCTTACTCTGAAGGTTTGATCCCATATTTATAGACCCGGTTTCGAATTAGCCGTTGGAGAGCAATTCAAACTTTGGTCTATTTTCAGATAGGTTTGCAGGGTTGATATGATTCTTCTCAGAGGCGGTATGGCCGAAAGCATGCAACTTTGTCCTTTCTAGCCGTTGAACATTGAGCCTTCAACCCTGAGTCCTATCGATTCGCAAATGCGATCGTGTCGATCTCATAAAGCTAGCAAGTACCATTCAATCTGGTCTTGATAGGTTTTATGCTTGTTGTTCGATCGACCTTTCCGAAAGTATAGTGAACTTTCGAACACTTCTTCAATGCATCGAAGTGAAACCGATCGCCCTATTTGAAGTCTTCGGTTGTAAGTTGTCTTAGCTCAACTTATTGACTTCATCTGATGTACTTTATCTGTCTTCAGTCTGGATATCTTCAGATCTTCAGTTCTTCTCTTCTGATCTTCATAAGTGATCTTTATAACTGATCTTCAAGACTAAGAGCTATACACATTGAGTTCCCCCTCAATGTGTGATCTAATCTAACTTATACATCAGTTGATCTATACATCAGTTATCAACTGGTCAACCTAGTTCTCAATATAAAACGTCGATACCAAATTTACGACTAGACCTATTATATCTGTTTTGAAACTTTTATCAAAACTTAATAAATTTCCCAACACTTTATTCATTCTCCTTTTTCAAATTTTTTATCAAAACTTAATAAATTTCCCAATCATTTTTCGTTCATTTCTCTCTTGGTGCCTTTTCACATGTCAACATCAAAGTTTATGTTTTCAATTTCTGTTGTCACATTTCCACCTTAGTGAAAATGTTTATTTCTATATTATTCTTTAAAAAAAAATTGATAACTTTTGATAGATTTTACATATAAAGAATTAAATTATTATTATATTCTAAATTGATTTTGACTTATTATTGTTTCAATAAGTTTTCTTATTTATATTTATTATGAAACTCAATCAATAAATTTTTTACCAAGAAATTTTTCTTAATAGATAAATTTTCACATGTTTTGAAAATAAAATATCTAATAAAACTTTTTGCATGTATGTTGACAGTAATGTATATATTTATAATAATCAATAATAATTATTAAATAACAGTACACATTTTTATAAATATATTTTAAAATGTTAATTTTGACATTTACAAACACATATTGTAATATACCAGGAATACAATAGTATATAACTAGCATGTAAGTCACGAAATTTAAAGTAATATATTTTAAATATTTAATTAGTTTAATTAAATCAGTTATAATTATAATATTGTGTGTGCACATTTTTATTTATTTCTTGTTCCATTAAAGTTAAATGTCATACTCATTCTAGTCTTATATATTATTTACATAATACATGAAGTTTTGATATGTTTACACATTGTTATCTCATATATACCCCTAATGGTTACTTTTCATGGAGATTTAAATTTTTTATTTTTCTATACTATGTGAATAAGTTTTCCAGCCAATAATAATTATCATTACAAATATTTTAATTATCATGAATTAAGATTAACGTTGGTATAATAAAATTTAAATGAACATGAAAATTAATTATTAGAGATATATATGTTAATGAGGGGAGAAAACATTAGAACGATATTTATTATATAAATATTCTAAAAGGCTAAAAAGACATTTAAAAAGAATGGGAGGAGTAATTTAGAATAATAATTAAATGAAAATATGCACATACAACATTTTAAAATAAATATTATGTCAATAATTGAATCAATCAAACTAATTAAATATTTAAAGCATTTAATTTAAAATTAATAATATAAAAACTATTTTTAATTTTGTGTAGTACGCGAGGTTTATGTGCTAATGATATTTAAAAAGAATATGAGGGGGTATAAGTTATAATATATTATGGGGTGTAGTTGAAATTATAATTTATTGTATATATTTTGAAGATAAAGTATTATATTATAAATATCTCTTCATACATTTGCGGGATTTTAAAACAAAAGACTTATATGAGTAGGGGTTGATTTATAATTAGTTGGTAATGGATACATATAAATATATTAAACATAAAAGAGAGACTGAAATATTACCAAAACATGTATGATTTTGATTTTTTTCAACAAATCTTTTTCAAAAAATATAATAGTCAGAAATTTGTTTCAAATCTTCAATCCTTGCACACAAAAAGAAAGAAAAGATCAAAACCTTTCAAAAAAGAAATATAATTTTGTATGAAAATTAAACCGATAAAGAAAAAAATACTAGAAAAAAATCGGTTAGTAGTCAGATTGTTGTTAGTCGCCTTATGTGGAAATTATGATGTAGCGTTCTGTATTTGACAACGTAACAAACAAGATACGATGTGACGAGCACAAGTGTATGTGATGAGCACACGTGTAGGGGGACAATTTGTGATTCCTTTATTTGACCTCTGAGGGTCTATTTATACTAGTTTAGCAAGTATGTGCTGCCTTGTCTAGCATGAGCTGGCTATTTCTTGACATGCAAGATTACACGGGGCTATGCCATGTGTCCCTGATGCCTTCTATGGTCGCCACCTGTCCTTTCCTATGCTTGAAGTCTTCTACTCGTCATCCGAGTGGTCACTGCTTAGCAGGTGACCTGTCATCGTGTTCGCCTGCTTTGCTTGTGTAGGTGCTCGACTCTTTATGATCGACCATAGCTCGGTTTAGGGTATGGAGTCTTTTGCCTCGTTTGCTCACCTGGTATGCAGGTGAGTTAGTTCCCCAGGTGATAAATCATGGGGGGATGGATTTGCTTATGATGGAGAGAAGAGTGTGGACTTGCCTTGATTCTCTCTTGTCTCCCCATTACTTCAGCTCAGGTCCCCGTAGTAGGCTCTCCTGACTGGCGAGCATGTCTCATGGGCCCCCGGGCGAGCACTCCGCTTCGCCAGTTGGAATGGGGGTCGGGTTGAGTTATGCGTGCTCACCTGATGTGGCGAGCTCGCGTGTTGCATCTGTGGTCGTCCTAAAGTGTTTGCCTACTTGGCGAGATCCTTTGTGCTTAGCTGGCCCTCTTTCTAGTGTATTGGTCCATGTGCTCGCCCAGCAAACACGTGGCGAGTTGACTTTGACCGGTTTTATGGAGAGCACAACAATACCCCTCAGCCCGGCCTTTCGTGCTAGTCATGGAGGCCGAGCTGCGTTGGTTCGGCTTTTCTTGGACTCGGGGGCGGCGCCTCGACTGTCGTGATGCGCGCCGCCCCGTGTTTGCAGCTTCCCATCATTGCGCACGGGGTCCTATATTTGTATGTGAAGAGTTTATCTGAATTTTTAATTCTAGGAGGCCCACCTTCCAGAAACTATATAAACCCTTTCACTTTTTTCTTCTTTGTTCTTTTTCTTTCACTTCTCCCGCTTTCTTCTCAAAAATCCCGGTGAACTCCACTCTTTCCGGGGAGGATCTCTTCAGGTAATTTTTTATCTATCCTTTTTCTCTTCCATTCACTATGTCTTCTTCCCCGAATTCTTTGAACGCCCAGATCGACTCCACGGTCGCGGAATCTCCCTGAGGGTCTTCTTCATCCAGCCGCCACCATTCCCGCACTGGGAAAGCTTCGATTTCGGTGGTGGGAATACCGTTAAACCGGCCTCGTCGTTGCATCCGTCAGCCCTTCGCCGTCCTCACATCTTCTTCTGAGGAAGCCGTTGCTGAAATCGATTGGGAGTTAGCCCGCCCAATTTTTGGATGATGATGTGGGATCTTCCTGTCCCTGCGAAGATACCAGGAATGGCGGGAGAAAACAAATCGAGGGGGGCGAATATAACGACGAGGGAGAGCACAATAGCACAATAAATGGGGCGAAGAAAAAAAGCCACCAGTTTGAAGGGTCAAGCACAACTCGAGGTTTTCCTCCTCATTTCGCGACGGCGACCACACACCCCGACTTATCTTTGAATATGCTTCCCAAAGATAATTTCAAATGGTCATTTATGGGTGTCTTTAGAGAACCAATTTTTGATGAGTAAGGTTAAGACCATGATGACGGTGGAATGGCTCGATCAGCTTTACCGGATGTATGAGACCCCCAAAGATGTGTTTTTTTGGTCCCGAGAAAAAACGAGCAAGCCGACCAACCCCCTAAAGGCTGTGTGCCAGTCAATTTTGATACCATGGAGGCGGGCCTCCGGTTTCCATTACACCCGGCAATCACCCGATTATTGGTCGAATGGAACATCACTATCACCCAATTAAAGCCGAATGGGTGACACATAATTATGAGCATTCTGACTTTGTTCGGTCAGATGAAACCTCTTTACTATCCGACGGCTGCTGAATTTGCTCGCCTTGTTCATCAGACCCGTCCGAGAGGTGAAGAAGGATGGGTTTATATGCAGGAGAACACGGGCTATAAAGTAATGGAGGAGGTGCCGAACAAAATCAGAGACTGAAAGAGAAATTTTGGTTTGTAGGGGGTGACTGGAGGAGCCCTGCTTGGGCTAGTGATCTAGTCACCCGTCTTGATATCCCTACCAATTATGGAAATTATCGAAGTGAGTCTTCTTTTTTTCATTCTTTAGACCTGCGTACTGATATTAAATTATTTTTGTTGTCCCAGGAATTCCGGCGGCCACGGAGACAGAGGCGAGCGACGGATATTACAGCAGCATCTGGAAAATTGACCTGGGACATATTCGGAGCGAACGGTGAAATTCCTCAACACAGCCGATCAGAGGAAAAAAGTTGGTTTGTACGTTTCTCCCCATCACTTGGTCGTCGTAGATCCGTCTGGCAAGATTCCTTTTTTATGTTCGCTCAATTCAGTTTGCCTATTATAGTGTTTTTAATAGGAAAATCTGTGGTTTGCAGCTCACCCTGCGGTTACTATAGCTGTGAGCGGCGCCGAGCATACTGCCATGGCACGGAAGAAAAACCATGTCGAGCTAGAGAGGATCCATGCCTAGCGGTTGGCCGCGAGAGCCGCTCGTGGAGAATCAAGCAAATCGAAAAGGGCCTCTGCCCAATCGGTCAATCAAGGGACCAGCGAGCATGAGCCGTCTCCCAAGGAGGTAAGGCGAGGACACCGAGAAAATTGGGCAAGTGCACCCTCGGCGAGCACTCCCCTGATGAGCACGACTCGACTGAAGGAGGAGTTGTGATCGCTGATCCTATTAAGACAGTTCCTTTAACAGCTACCGGCTCGAGCGAGCCATCCGGTTCGAGCGCACATGTGCGCGTTCCGGATGATAAGTCCTGGTTGTTAGAATTTAGAGGCACGTAATCACGTGAAACATGCGCAACGGAAAGACAGTTCACCAACAACAAACACATAATTACATACAACGATTACAATAATCGTAACGAGTAAACTTATAGTAGTTGTAGAGCAGATTCCTCTACTATGGTATCCACGTAATCCCCTTCAACAGATCTGCACGGATTTGCCAATGTTGAATCTCGAGTCGAATCAGCTAGGAAAGTCCAACTCTTAATTTATGAAGAAATTGTGAAGTGTAAAACTGTTTATGAAATCCCAAGAGCTAATATATATAGGGAGGCCCAGCTTAAAACCTAAGCTAGCCTGTTGGGAAATTAAAATCCCTTTTAATTAATTAAATTAAACTTCTTTAATTTAATTCCCTAAATATAAATCTCTGCGGATTTAAATTTCATATATGACAAATCTCTACGATTTGTTTCCATATATATTAAATCCTACAATAATATTCCAAATATTATTATTGGGAATTCTTGTTTAATTAAATCCAATTTAATTAAACATTAATAATAATTAATTCCAAATTAATCTATTATTAATTACTTCTCCATAAATTAAATAATATATCCAATTTAATATTTAATCAACCAACTATAATCCGTCAAAGGGAATTACTTGTTGTGTGACCCATAGGCTCTAATATATCGAGCGATTAGTCAAACTAACGGTCTTAATTGAACCCTAAAAAATAAATCAGACATTCTCAATATATGATGTACGTTGCGAGAGACGTGCAACTACTTATAACTGAAACATGGGATATTATGATTTCCTCCTTTTATTTGCGAATACTCGATTAAGTCTTGAACATGATGAAGTGTTTATTCAAATAACTTAATCAATTTATCTCTAATCACTAATTGATCATGTATGTCACACTTAGCCACAAAGTCTAAGTTGGCGTGCATTGGGCGATGACTTAGATCCAATTATGACGAGAAGATGAGTATTCTCTCTAAATCCACTTTGAGGAATGAATCCTTTTCTTGGCTCAACTACCACGCACATGCACTTCGTGATGAACCCAATCCAAGTCATATCTACCCATGGAAGGGTACAAGCGTCGGTCATCGTCAAAGTTCATCATCCCACACATGTTGTGCGTATTGACCTCAAGTCAAAGGAGTATCGCATCGCTCCCACTAACCTAGACACCCGTAGATACATATAGTGGAACTACATCAAACGATTTCTCGGATGGGTATACCAATACTCTCTAAGGTATTTGTGCATCCATCATGAGTTACCTAGTATCTCGTAGTAAGTGAGATCTTACTACACTCTCTAAGAGTATGATGTAGATCGCACACCAATCTTCATTGCATCATCAATATCCTATTCTTGATGATCCTTGATCGGGGCTATTTGAGAATCATGCTTAAATCATCTGAGTTCTCACAACCTCAATGACAGCAATGACTCATAGGAACACTAGCATGAATAAATGCAAACAATCAAACATAATATTCAAACAAGTGTATTGCCATATACTAATATTAAATGAACTATAATATTAAATCAAACTGAATATCATCGAGTATTATGTCCTTACAATAGATTGTCTCTAGGACATTAACACTAACAATCTCCCACTTGGACTAGAGCCAATCACCTGCATGTCTAACCCCTAGACCATCAAATGTCTAGTGTGTACATGAACACTCAGTGTTTTTGTGAAAGAATCTGCCAAATTAAATATGTGGGAATACGTTTTAATTCTTCTTCTCCTATCGTTATGATCTCTCGGATCAAATGATAAGCCTGGTTACATGCTTGCTTCTGTTTGTTGATCTCGATTCCTTTGCTTGCGCAATCGTACCAGCTTTGTCTCAATACAACTTTATTAGACAACTGGTGCTCGGAACTACCCCTAGTTCTCTTAAGAATTATAAAATCCAGACAGCCTCCTTGACGCCTCTGATACATCAATGTACTCAACTTTGGTTTTTGAATCTACGGTCCTTTCGCTTGGAACTATTCCAACTGACCGCTTCATCATTGAGAGAGTGAACGTAACTTTGACCGCGACTTGTAATTATCACAATCAGTTGAAAACTTGTGTCAAGATAACCAAATACTACTAGTTCGATTTGTCCCAACATAAACAAGGAAACATTCTTTAGTTCATCTAAGATACTTGATGGTCTTGACAAAGAATCCAAAGGAGACTCACCCGGATTCTGTTGGTATCTAACAGTGATGTTGATAGCGTAGGCCACGTTTAGCATAGTGCACGTCATGGCGTACATGATTGACTCAATTGCATATGCATATGGGACATCTTTCATGTGCTTGATATCAGCTTTCAACAGAAAGGACAATCCTTCTTTGATAGCTTTATCCCATGATTTTGCCGATAGAGAACCTCTCTTAGAGTTCTCCATCGCAAAACGCTTCAACACCTTGTCTACATAGGTGGACTGTGACAGCCTCAACATCTTCTTGGATCTATCCATGTGGATCTTGATCCCTAAGATGTAGCAGATTTCACAAAGATCCTTCATCGTGAAGGTATTTGACAACAAATCTTTAACGGACTGCATTAACGGGATATTGTTTCCCAAAATCAATATATCATTGACATACACGATTATGAAAACAATATTCTTCCCGTTGCGTTTACAATAAATGCAGGGATCTTCTGGATTTCTGAAGAAGTCAAAAGACTTGATAGCTTCATCAAATCGAATATTCCAACTCCCAGAAAATTGCTTCAATCCATAGATGGATCTCTTTAGCTCGCATACTAGATTAGAATCTGACTTAGATATAAAACCTTCTGGTTGAGTCATAAACACTTCCTTATCAATGTTTCCATTGAGGAAAGCTGTTTTGACATCCATATGCCAAATCTCATAATCATAGTGTGCTGTTATCGCAAGTAAAATTCGAATGGACTTGATCTTTGGAACTTGTGAGAAGGTCTCATCATAGTCAGTGCCTTCGTGTTGACTATTACCCTTCGCCACCAACCTAGATTTGTAGGTTTGAACTTTGCCATTTGCAAATGGGTCTAACCAAGTCCCAGACTTGATTGGTATATATCGAGTGCATCTCGGATTGCATGGCTCTATACCACTTCCCTGAATCAATATCTAATATTGCTTCAGAGTAAGTATTAGGATCGTTCTTATCCAGTATGTCCACATTAATGAGTTCCTCCAAGAGGTAATCGTATCTAATGGGCGGATTAAGATTCCTATTGACTTATAGAGCTGTTGTTGTGCAGGTTGTACATTCTGATCGTGAAAATTTTGTGGTGCATCAATTTCATCAATGTTCGAAGAGTCCTCAAGAACTACACTTTTAGATGCCTCTTGGGCAGGAGTTTGAACTTTGTTGTTCTCATTTAGCCCACATGGAGGTTCTTGCACTGGCAAGCCTACTCCAATTACGCTCCCACTGGCTAAAAGACGATCACCTAGTGAAAGACTCCCACCGTGAAAGTCGTTGAATGCTCCCACTGATTCCTTGTCATGTTGCTTTGACAAGATATCAGTCTCTTTGTTAATTTGTGGTTCTTGAATTTCTTCAAGTTTTATCAGCTTACAACCTTGTTCCTTAAAGACATAGTCTTCTTCGAGGAACTTGGTCTGCCTAGAAACAATCACTGATTATTTCTCAGGTAGATAGAAGTAATATCCGTTAGTTTCTTTAGGATATCCCACAAAGTAACCCTTTTAACCTTTGGATTCCAACTTGTCGGTAAGCATCCTTTTCACAATCACGGGGCAACCCCATATTAGATATGTGTAAAAGTTGGCTTCTTGCCACACCATGGTTCATATGGTGTATGCTCAACCGATTTAGATGGAATCCTATTCATAATGTAAATTGAGGTTTGTAACGCGTATCCCATAAGAATGTTGGAAGACAGGAAAAGCTCATCATGGACCTCACCATGTCTAACAGGGTGTGGTTTCTTCTCTCGGACACACCGTTTATCTGAGGTGTTTCGAGAGTAGTCCATTGTGACTGGATTCCTTGTAACTTCAAGTAATCAGTGGATTCATGGCTAAGGTATTCACCTCCTCGATCCGATCGAAGAGTTTTGATACTCTTAGCAAGTTGCTTCTCTACTTCAGCCTTAATGACTTTGAATTTCTCAAAAGATTCGAATTTGTGTATCATAAGATACACTATCCGTATCTTGAAAATCATCAGTAAAAGTGATGAAGTATCCGAAGTGACCCGTAGCTAGAGTGGACAATGGTCCACAAACATCATTGTAGATCAACTCTAGAACTTCTTTGGCATGCACCCCTTTCCCAGAAAAGGGTCTATTGATCATCTTGTCCATGAGATAAGATTCACAATCTCCATAAGACTCACAGTCGAATGGGGTTAAGTAGTCTAACTTTCTTAACATTGCAATTCTTTTCTCGTTTACATGATCAAGTTCTACAATGCCATAAGTAAGTCGGGTTTTCATGATTACTAAGTTTGATTTATTTTGTATATTAAGAACATCATATCCATAATGCAACAAATACATGTTGCGAGTAATAGAAAGAACTAGATGATAATAATTAAGTTCTAATCTAAAATAAAAGGGTAAGTCTAACACATAAGTCCCCACATGTTCAGTTAGCAACTCTTGCTCCGTTTTCACGTGTAAGACGACTTCACCCGCCCTAACTGCCCTATGACACATGAGCCCTTTCACATTTGTGCAAATGTGAGAGCCACATCAGGTATCCAATACCAAGCAGTTAGCGCTATTAGTGGACATGTTTATTTTAATAACAAACATACATGTTCTAGTGCTAGAAGCACATAGTGTCTTCTTTTCAGCAACCAAAACCTTACAGTCCTTCTTCCGGTGTCCTCTTCTACTTACAGTAGAGGCACAGATCCTTGTTTACCCGCTCCTTCTTTTGAACACCATCTTAGTGATAGTGAACTCAAAAGTCTTGAGCATGTTGTGAAGTTCGAAGCACGCATCGATCCGCTTATTCATATTGTAGTTCACAATGAAGCTAAAATATGAATCCGGGAGCAACTGGAGGATATCATAGATGAAAACGTTGGTCTTTTAGCTCAATGCCTAACTTACCAAGTTTCTCAATTACGCCTATCATTATTAGCATATGAGATGAAATTTTCCCTCCTTTAGCTAACCGGCATCTGAACAGATCTCTTATCACTTCATAAATCTCAGAATGAGATTTAGAATCAAAGAGATCCTTCAGATGCTGGAGCATCTAGAAGAGATCCTTTTTCTCACGTTGCCTATTTATATTGGGAGTCATGTCGAGCAACATCAAACACTGAGCCTGGGAAGCATCCTCTTGATGCTTCTTCCGAAATCAAGCATGGCCGTGGTCGCCTCGTAGTACCAAATTTTTAAAGGTAACTTGGGGATATCGTGTCCAACACGTACTCAATCTTTTTTTGCCTTAGCACCAAACACATGTTTGATTGCGATCCCGTAAAAAATTTGGCCCAGCCAATTTAGTTTGTTTCCAAAACACATCACAATAACAGTTATACATTTCAACTAACCAAGAGAAATAAAATAAAATGAGAATTAAACACATAATTCCTATGATCAATATTCAGCAATCAAAATAAACATGACATTTCTTTTGTGTTTATTTTGTCTCTATTATTTTCACATACTTAATGACCTCATAGGAAAAGTACGAATTTATATCAAATATAAATTATAATGGACTAGGATCCACATTCCTACTATCATAATCCCAACGAGGGTTGATCATTACAATAGCATAACTGGTAGGTCTCCAAACCAATTGCAAAACTGCAATTCCTAGTTTGTCGAACCTAGTTCGACTGATGTAGCTTACCCTTTGTTTCCCGCGAGGGCTAGCGAAACAAAGTTAAGTTGGTTTACAACCATCAAGAGGCGACATTACATGTCCCTATAAAAGTCCCATTAAATGTAGATCCGAGCAAAACACGAGGGTCTTTAAGTACTCATTGGAACGAAATCTCTGGTTTACTTTTAATTTTGATGGAAGACATCTTATCAAATTAATGTGAAAACCAAATTTTAGTGAGAAACGTTTTAAATGCGGGGTACTAATTGCTTAATCGAGATCCAACATGTTAATTTATATCACATTTGAGCAATTATTGGGCGCCGCCTACCCAAACATGATTTCACACTGACTAACACTTATATGGGCGCTGTCTACCCAAACAATGATACGGTCCGACAAGTATTGGGCGCCGCCTACCCAAACAATTATAATGCGGACATAAAAGGCGTTAACTGAATATAAAACACGTTAACCAAGTGGGAATTAATAACTCATTTAATCATTTTTACTATAATTTTAAAATCATATTTTAAAATCAAGTTTTAATAATTAAATTCATTATTACTATTTTGACCTTTTATTAATCCAATTAATTAAGTCTGTCATTAGTCCAACTAATGTGTTTTAGTGAGATTTCATAATTCTTTTAACACTAATTTTAAAATTCAATTTTAAATTTAACTTTAAAATTATTAAAATTCAATAATTAATCCAATTAATTATATCATTAAGGTCCAACCTTTAATCCTATTTGTTTTCGGGGGCTTAGGTTCAATTTTCAAAATTTGCACGGGAGGGCCTGTCTCAAATCAAATTTGCAAAATAGCCCTCCTACATCATCACCCTACCAAATCGAATCCAATCCAAAAATTCCCAAACACCCAATTCATCCAAAATTACATAATTCAATTTTATCATAATTAATCAAATTAATCAACCCATTATTCTCGAAACAGGAATCAAAACAAAAAAAAGGTCCAGATTCATTGTTCAAAGAAAAGGAACAGATTTGACGAAATCGGCCACCGACGACGCGGCGGAGCGCACCTTCAAGCCTACGCGAGCCACCGACGTCACACTTAGCGTGCGGGCAGCTCCTCATCGACAACAAGGTGGCGAAAGGGAGCTGCGCGGAGCCGCACCCCCTTGAGCGAAATCTGGTTTGAAACCAGATCGGTTGACGAAGAGGACGATCGAGTCGGCGGCGCGTCGCCACTGACTCTTCCCGAATCCGGTGACGCGCCGAAATGAATCGCGTTGAGATGGGCACACCGGCCAAGCCCCGAGCGATATCAAGCGACGAGAGTAGAAATCGGAGAGAATCGGCGGCGAACCACCATGAATTGAGGAGGAGGAGAACGACTACAAGACGGGTTCACGTCGGAGACGACGATGGACCTACGAATCGGAGACTGGACTTTAGCGACGCGGCGTAGCGCCACCGGTCTAGAGCGGTCTGAATTGCAGGTGGCGGCGGCGAAACCCCAGCGAGGGGAAATCCTAGGAATCGGTGGGGATGAACAAACCGAGCGGAACAAATAAATCACAAAAGGGGGTTCGGTTTCTAATACCGTGCCCCTACTGATTTAAAAAAAAATCTTTTAATTAAAAAAATCAGATTTTAATGCAATTATAAACAAGAGCCTGGAGCTCTAATACCACTGTTGAAATTTAGAGGCACGTAATCACGTAAATGCAGCGGAAAGACAGTTCTGATGGAACACACCGGTGAAGGCGGTCTGTCACCCAGGATCGTTATTGGATGCCAAACGTACATGTATTAAAGATTAAAACCTAAACATGCGTCTAGAGCAAGATTTAGATTCGTTACCCTTGAAGATCAAGATGTTGATTCCACTACAGATCTTCTAGTTTGTCTCCCAGCCTCGTTCGAATGCCGAGTGGATAGCAATCTATCGAACGTGGAGAAGGCACCTGTTGTTTCGTCTTTTCAAACCCTAACTTGCCCGGCTGTTGCGTTTCTGTTTTTGTGTGTTAGGGTTTGGAACGAAATCAAGGCCCTTTTATATAGACTCCATAGGTCTCGGGGCCGACTAGGGATCCATTAGAAGGTATAGGGTTTGGGCTTCTCACGGACCCAAATAATTTTATGTTCAGCCCAGAACATTATTTTGGCCTGATAACATTAACTCATTCCACTAGAGAATTAATGTTGCACTCCCGTCCTATCCCAAACCGAATCAGGGCTTCTATTAGACTTTATAATTCCCCGTGTTAAAGATATCGCACGTCCATTAATTATTAAAGCTCCTAACTGTTTTAATTAATTAATATCTATTATTCCTTGAGTAGTACCACTCAACCTTGTTGTCGTACGGATTAAATCCACCTGCAGGGTTTAATACGACAATCCTCTATGAGTTTCCTCAAGGGGACGTCATCATCCTGGATGTCCAGGACACGGTGCCCCAATGACAATAAATAGATATCATGCGAGCGATGTCACTACCCAAAATACGAAGTATGAGAGATCTACCAAGATTCTCACCTATAGTAAATCAAAGTAGTGAACAAGCACCCCACATATCTAAATACCACACTTAGGGTTGAGAATTATAAAAGTCACCAAGACCTCTAGTTCTTCATAACTGTCAGAATAGAAGAACATGTCTTATATGTGACCCATTCAATGCGACATAGTGCACTAGTATAAACTAATGGCCAAGATAATAATCGGAACCCGGTTGACCCGTCGATCATGCGAGCGATGTCACTACCCAAAATACGAAGTATGAGAGATCTACCAAGATTCTCACCTATAGTAAATCAAAGTAGTGAACAAGCACCTCACATATCTAAATACCACACTTAGGGTTGAGAATTATAAAAAGTCAAGAAGACCTCTAGTTCTTCATAACAAATCGAAATAGAAGAACATGTCTTATCTGTGACCCATTCAATACGACTTAGCGCACTAGTATAAACTAATGGCCAAGACAAGCCACCAACAAGTTTATACTACAACTTAAACCAATAGTTATGTCCAGAACTATCTCAGTTTTGAATACTGTTTATATCTTTTAAGGAACTTGACGATGTGATCTTTTGTGTGACTACAAACCCACCACATTGTCTACAATACAAGATAAGCAGACACATAAGCAATTTATAAGAATGCAATAATGTGAAAAACCATTTATTTCAAATAATAAGGAAATTGAATATACATCCACAAAAGCTCACTAAAAGTTTGCTTTACAGTATACACCAACAAGTTCACCAACAACGAACACATAATTGCATACAACGATTACAATAATCGTAATGAGTAAACTTACAATAGTTGTAGAGCAGATTTCTCTACTATGGTATCCACGTAATCCTTTCAACAGATCTGCATGGATTTGCCAGTGTGGAATCTCGAGTCGAATCAACTAGAAAAATCCAACTCTTATTCTATGGAGAAATTGTGAAGTGCAAAACTGTTTGTGAAATCCTAAGAGCTAATATATATAAGGAGGCCCAGCTTAAAACCTAACCTGGCCTGTTGGGAAATTAAAATCCCTTTTAATTAATTAAATTAAACTTCTTTAATTTAATTCCCTAAATATAAATCTCTACGGATTTAAATTCCATATATGACAAATCTCTACGATTTGTTTCTATATATATTAAATCCTACAATAATATTCCAAATATTATTATTGAGAATTCTTGTTTAATTAAATCCAATTTAATTAAACATTAATAATAATTAATTCCAAATTAATTTATTATTAATTACTTCTCCATAAATTAAATATTAAATCCAATTTAATACTTAATCAACCAACTATAATCCGTCAAAGGGAATTACTTGTTGTGTGACCCATAGGCCCTCATATATCGAGCGATTAGTCAAACTAACGGTCTTAATTGAACCCTAGACAATAAATCAGACATTCTCAATATATGAGGTACGTTGCGAGAAACGTGCAACTACCTGTAACTGAATCATGGATTATTATGATTTCCTCCTTTCATTCGTGAATACTCGATTAAGTCTTGAACATGATGAAGTGTCTATTCAAATAACTTAATCAATTTATCTCTAATCACTAATTGATCATGTATGTCACACTTAGCCACAAAGTCTAAGTTGACGTGCATCGGCCGATGACTTAGATCCAATTATGACGAGAAAATGAGTATTCTCTCTAAATCCACTTTGAGGAATGAATCCTTTTCTTGGCTCAACTACCACGCACATGCACTTCGTGATGAACTCAATCCAAACTATATCTACCCATGGAAGGGTGCAAGCGTCGGTCTGTTGGGGTTATATTGAAAAGTATGCTTTTACTTTGTATAACTAAACTATTTTTTCTTATTTATTTACTGAAATAAATTATTAATCATTGTTGCATTTAAATTTGAATGAATGTTATATATATTTATTGCAAACCCGTTCAATAAGTCAGTACGTATTACGTTATAGTTAATTTGGTGATACCAGATCACAGAAGATAAAATTAACAGCTCCTCACAATTAAGTACAAATTCACAACCTAGATGGAAATGAACAAACCATCATGAAAGGTTGATGTATAAGACTCGGATTGGCTTGTCTTGACCAAGAGATTATACTAGTGCATTTGGATGCGCTGAATAGGACCTACAGGAGGATAAATTCTTCAGCACTGAATATACAAGAATTAGACCTCAGTGGTGTGTTGTATCTAAATCTCCGTCCCTTAAATAGGATCGTGTGAAATTAATAACTATTGCTTTGACTTATGATAGGAAGAGAGTCATTGCGATTCGATACCTTATATCTTGGGCAATATTATTAATTACATGATGATTGCTGACATTTAATATGGATAATCGTGTGCAAGTACATCTTGTTTGATTTGTCCCCTTGGTGGGCTCAGAATCTTTATCATACCAAATCTTGGAAGTGGAAATTTATTTCCGGTATGGATAAAAATGTTGAGTTGTCTTTACTCCAAGGATAAAGATATTAATTAATATAAAGCTTGTTCAGTGGCTTAATTAATTAATGGACTAAAATAATCTTAAACACGGGAAATAATGACCGAGAGCCATATTATAGTAAAGTCGTAATATGAGTTAAGATGGATAGTTCAATATTAATTTTATAGTGGAATAAATTAATATTAATGGACTTTGAATAATATTTGGCCCAATATTATAGTTTCATAGTCCATTGGAGGTCCAATCTTAATTCTCCTAAAGGTCCCTCAAATAGTCCAAAATAAAATCCAATTAATGAAAGAGAGAAGAAAATATTCTTGCCTAATACTTTTGAAATTTTCAAAAATTGTAGGATTAAGGAGAAGAAAGATTTTCTTGATTTTCTTGAAAAGATTTTATGGAAAGAGATAAGTATTCTTGGAATACATAATTATCCCATAAATTCAAGAAGTCAAATCTTGACTCCTTACTCCTTGTATTTTTCGAAAATATAGGGATAAAGGGAATAAGATTTTTATGGAAAAATTTTAATTAAGGAGAAAAGAATATAGGAGATATATTCAAGATTTCTTGGAGACCAAAAAAAAAAGATTTTCTTCCTTATTTTTTCCTCCAAAAAATCGGCCACCCTAGTCCGTTTTATCGGGGATGAATGTGTTGGAAATATTAGAAATTAACAAAGGTGGTGGCAAAATATTTTTGGTTTTCTCTCTTATTAAAATCGTTCGTGTGAATCCTCCCACCGGATTGCGTTTGTGGACTTGGGACATATTTGGGAAGGCTCTTTGAATTGATCCATCGTCTCATCAGTCGTCTCTACAAGAGGTTAGTAATCTCGTAACTCCTAGATTCCGCATGCTTAGGATTTACGTGGATTACGTGTACGCATGTTATTTATTCGCTTATTAATTATTATGTTGAATTGATTTAGGATTAATTCATGCTAGTAATTAATTGATTAATTTAAATATGTATTTAAAATCATCTCGAATAGATCCGGGCACCCCTATTTCCCCAACAACTGGTATTAGAGCTCCGGTTTCGAGCTCTGACTTTTAAATTGTTATTTAAATTATGTTGAAAATTAAATTGAAAATTGGATTGTAGAATTGCTAGATCTGTTTTGCAGGTATCCAATTGTCATGGTATTTAATGTGTTTAATTTTCATGCGTATGAATGAATGGTTTTTAATTTGACTCGTTCGGATTTGTTTTTCTCGTGAGAAAATCCACGAGTAGATTGGGCTATTTGATTTGATAAAGTGTAATAGACTAGTCTAGCTTTAAGGTGTATTTATTTTTCGTTAAATAAATTGTAACCTGATCGAAGACGAAGATGGATACAAGGAGTTAAGATGGATCTGGAACCGTACGTGGGCAACGTGCGTGGCGCAAAACATGCCAAGGGAGGCACGCGCGCGACGCGGACGTCTTTGGTCGAGCGAGCTTGGCGCACCACGCATGGGCGGATCAGCCCACTATGCGTGCGGATTCGATGAGGGCGACGCGCAAAGGCGTGCGCACGGGTACTCGCACGGCCGCGCGGGGTGAATTCAAAGTCGGCGGGTAGCGCATGCGCATGGGAACGCACACAGGCACTGCCGCACGTCACCTGCCGAGAGATTTCGAAGTCGCCGAGAGCAACCACGGCGCGATGCGCCACGCGCTTAAAGCTGTCAATCGCCGGCCAGTGGCAAATGGATGCGGGTGAGCATCCCGACCGAGCTGCTTGGCGTGGCGTTCCAAGACGGAAATTTTTTTCGAGACGAATGAGTAGGAGAAATTCAAGACGATGTTTCTTCAAGATCAAGCCAAGGAAAATCAAACCATGACAGTTGGATAATATGTGTCCAATATATTTATTTTATGTTTTGTTTGATTTGTTGTTGTTTTTTTTTATGCTTTATTTAATTTGTTTAAATGTGTTTGCATGAGAATTGCTCAACGAAAAATCTCAAATTCAAAAAATTACTAAGTATGTTTTAATAATTAATTTGATTTTGAATCGAATTAATTTTGACCTCCATGATTTATTTATTTGTGAAATCTTTTGAAGAAATTCCCCTACGGGACTGTTAAAAGATAGTTTTCACATGAATAAATTCTCAAAAGGATGAATGTGAATTATTATTAGTGGCGACGATGACCCTCCCATGAGGCTCGTTCAAAATGAAGTAGTAATTTTGTATTTTATCATGGTTATTACTTAGGTATAAAATTGATATGCATATACTTCACCGAAGTCCCTGTCAATTTTATATTGGTCAAGTGGGAGCCGACTATTAATTTTGAAAATAATGGTTTGTAACTGTTATTGTTTGTAACATGGTTGAATGTGATTTAAATGATGACCCTCTCACGAGGCTCATTTAAATATGTTTTGAGATGTTGGCTGGTTCATGTTCGTATTTTTTTGAGATTTCAATATGAAACATGTGATCGAATTATGTGATTTTCTTTGTGTTGATCCGGATATTGACACAAGATATATGTTTATTTTCAGTTTCATCATGTCGCAATCTTTTAATCCACTGAAATATATGCTCAAAGAACACCAACTCACTGGTGAAAACTATGTCATTTGGAAACGTAATATGTCTTTTGTCCTCACTGGACAAAAACATCATTGGGTTCTTGGTGGACAAAAACCTTAAAAACCAATTGAGAGGTCATCAAGTGCAGAAAGATGTATGTACAAAATCTGGGAGCAAGTAAACGAATCAATGAAACTCATAATCTTGACTTCACTGTCTGATGATTTGAGACTCATACATGAGGGGTTTATTAAGCCGAGAAATTGTACAAAGTCTTGAGGAAATGTTTTCCTCAGAGAGCAATATGGCCAAAGAGTTTCATCAAAATGGTGTGGAAAGGCTGAAAATGATCGAGAGAACGCAGGATCACATTCTCAAGATCAGATGCCATTTTGAAAAACTTGCTTACCTCGGTACTCGGTACTGTGTGAGGCTCAGATCGAATTCTTGTTCCTAACTCTTCCAAGGTGCTTTAATGAGTTCTACTGTGGTTTTGTGATGAGTGATCACATGTTTACCATGGATACTCTGCAAGAAATCTTGGAGACGATAGAGAAACACTTGGGACAAGAAGACGAAGCTTTGGTGACTAAGAAACTTCTCTCAAGATCTAGGCTAATGGTGGGTAAGATCGTTGAGAAGATGAATGGTCCGATCCAAAGCAAGGCCACTAAGAAAAAGGGTGAGAAGGCCAGTTGGCTAAAGGTCCAAAAGAAACCTAAAGGAAAATGTTTCAAGTGTGGTGAAGAAGGACATTGGAGGTCAGCCTGTCCCAATCCTAAAAGGAATGGAAAGAAAGGTAATTCTCACTCACTAGTTGTTGAAACTTGTTTGGCGGAGTATGCTACCCATTCATAGGTAGTAGATACGGGATCCACTGATCATGTTTGTTTCACATTACAGGGGTTCAAGCGGACCCAGCAACTTAGTGGAAGTGAGATCCTCATCACGCTAGGCGATGCTACGGAGTGGTAGCTGAAGCAGTGGGAGACGTGCACCTGTCTTTTGAAGACCAGTTTTTAATTTTAAGAGATGTTCTTTATGTTCCTATTTTTCGAAAAAAACCTTGTTTCAGTTTCTAAACAATTTGTCGATGGATATTCTGTTCATTTTAATAAGCATGTTACTGTTTTTCGTAACGATGTGATTATTTGTCGTGGAATTTTACGGAACAATCTCTACATTATTAACTGTGCACACCACTCACAACCAGAACCTTGTCGTAGTAGGAGGGTTGTCCGACAACCCGAGCGATTCTTAGGGATTTGAGAGTCTTTGGACTTGATATCAGGCGAAGAATCAGATCCCTGGTCCTACAATGAGGCTATCCAAGGCAAAGATGCAACTTCTTGGCAAACAACAATGGAAGCCGAAATGGGTTCAATGGATCACAATAAAGTGTGGGAGCTAGTCGAACCACTTAATGGGGTAAAACCCATTGGATGCAAGTGGGTATACAAGAGAAAAAAGGACCGGACGGAAAGGTTGAAACTTTTAAGGCAAGACTAGTGGCGAAAGGGTATACTAAGAAAGAATGGATCGACTATGAGGAAACCTTTTCGCCAGTAGCCATGCTCAAGTCCATCTGCATTCTCTTGTCATTGCTGCGCATTTAGAATTTGAGATCTGGCAAATGGACGTCAAGACAGCTCTCCTCGGTGGAAGTCTTGACGAAGAAATCTATATACAACAACCCTAAGGCCTCATTGAAAAAGGTCAAGATCATTTGGTTTGCAAGCTTAAGAAGTCCATTTATGAGCTGAAGCAAGCATCCCGTGCTTGGAATCAGTGTTTCGATCAAGTTATAAAATCATACGATTTTGATCAAAATAACTTTGAAAGTTGTGTTTACAAAAAGCGTGACGGAACTGCATTAGTATTTTTGGTACTATACTTTGACAACATACTGCTCATCGGAAATGATGTGTTATCGGACGTAAGGGCATGGTTGTCAAAACAGTTTGATATGAAGGATTTAGGTGAAGCCGGTCACATCCTAGGGATCAAGATCACTCGAGATTGTAAGAAAAGGATGATCGGGCTTTCACAAGCCTCATATATAGACACTGTTTTGAAACGCTTCAGCATGCAAGATTCCAAGAAGGGCTTTGTGCCCTACAAACATGGTATCCATCTATCCAAAGAAATGTGTCCCAAAACATAGAATGAGATAGATGACATGAAAGGCATTCATTATGCTTCGGCTGTAGGAAGCCTCATGTACGCAGTGCTGTGCACGGGACCGGATATCTGCTTTGCCATACGCATGGTAGCTAGATATCAAAGCAACCCTGGGAAAGCGCCTTGGACTGCGGTAAAGAACATTCTGAAGTATCATAAGAGGACTCGAGATAGAATGTTAGTTTACCAGTCAGACAGTCTAATCCCCATCGATTACACGGACTCGGATTTTCAATCAGACATTGACTCCAGAAAGTCTACCTCGGGTAGTGTGTTTTGCATGGGGGGAGGAGCCATGACATGGAGAAGCGTAAAGCAGAAATGCATCGTCGATTCTACCATGGAAGCTGAATACGTAGCTGCTTGTGAAGCAGCGAAGGAAGCGGTTTGGCTCAAGAACTTCCTAGTGGACTTGGACGTTGTCCCAGATTTACCCAGCACAATCACGGTCTACTGTGATCATGCCGGAGCAGTTGCAAATTCGATGGAACCGAGAGCACACAAGACCAACAAACACATTGAAAGAAAATACCATCTTATACGAGAAATCATTAAGAGTGGAGACATTGAGGTGGCAAAGATTACATCGGAAGACATCCTAGTAGATCCATTCACAAAGGGTCTGTCTCATAGTACATTCGATAGACATGTGGAAGGAATGAGTATCAAGAACGTTGCCAATCTGCTTTGAGTATAAGTGGGAGAAATTATTAGGTTCGTGTAGGGTTACATTAGATGTCACATAGAACACGAGACATGCTATAGTATACTTAAAAGCAGACATTAAGTATAAGTGGGAGATTATTGGGGTTATACTGAAAAGTATGCTTTTACTTTGTATAACCAAACTGATTTTTCTTATTTATTTATTGAAATAAATTATTAATCACTGTTGCATTTAAATATGAATGAATGTTATATATATTTATTTCAAACCCGTTCAATAAGTCAGTATGTATTATGTTGTAGTTAATTTGGTGATACCAGATCATAGAAGATCAAATTAACAACTCCTCATAATTAAGTACAAGTTCACAACCTAGATGGAAATGAACAAGCCATCATGAAAGGTTGATGTATAAGACTTGGATTGGCTTGTCTTGACCAAGAGATTATACTAGTGCATTTGGATCTTGTTGAATAAGACCCCTGAGGAGGATAAATTCTTGATCTTGAATATACAAGAATTAGACCTCAGTGGTGTGTTGTTTCTTAATCTCCGTCCCTTAAATAGGATCGTGTGAAATTAATAACTATTGCTTTGACTTATGATAGGAAAAGAGTCATTGTGATTCGATGCCTTATATCTTGGGCAATATTATTAATTACATGACGATTGCTGACATTTAATATGGAGAATCATGTGCAAGTACGTCTTGTTTGACTTGTCCCCTTGGTGGGCTCAGAACCTTTATCATACCAAATCTTGAAAGTGAAAATTTATTTCCGGTATGGATAAAAATGTTGAGTTGTCTTTACTCCAAGGATAAAGATATTAATTAATATAAAGCTTGTTCAGTGGCTTAATTAATTAATGGACTAAAATAATCTTAAACACGAGAAATAATGACCGGGAGTCATATTATAGTAAAGTCGTAATATGGTTTAAGATGGATAGTTCAATATTAATTTTATAGTGGAATAAATTAATATTAATGGACTTTGAATAATATTTGGCCCAATATTATAGCTTCATAGTCCATTGGAGGTTCAATCTTAATTCTCTTAAAGGTCCCTCAAATAGCCCAAAATAAAGTCCAATTAATGAAAGAGAGAAGAAAATATTTTTGCCTAATATTTTTTAAATTTTCAAAAATTGTAGGATTAAGGAGAAGAAAGATTTTCTTAATTTTCTTGATTTTCTTGAAAAGATTTTATGGAAAGAGATAAGTATTCTTGGAATACATAGTTATCCCATAAATTCAAGAAGTCAAATCTTGACTCCTTACTCCTTGTATTTTTTGAAAATATAGGGATAAAGGGGAACAAGATTTTTATGGAAAATTTAATTAAGGAGAAAAGAATATAGGAGATATATTCAAGATTTCTTGGAAACCAAAAAAAAGATTTTCTTCCTTATTTTTTCCCCCCAAAAAATCGGCCACCCTAGTCCTATTTATAGGGGATGAATTTTTCATTCCCAACTGCAATTCCATGTGTTGGAAATATTAGAAATCCACAAAGGTGGTGGCAAAATATTTTTGGTTTTCTCTCTTATTAAAATCGTTCATGTGAATCCTCCCACCGGATTGCGTTCGTGGACTTGGGACATATTTGGGAAGGCTCTTTGGGTTGATCCCTCGTCTCATCAGTCGTCTCTACAAGATGTTAGTAATCACGTAACTCCTAGATTCCGCATGCTTAGAATTTACATGGATTACGTGTACGCATGTTGTTTATTCGCTTATTAAATATTATGTTGAATTGATTTAGGATTAATTTATGCTAGTAATTAATTGATTAATTTAAATATGTATTTAAAATCATCTCGAATAGATTCGGGCACCCCTATTTCCCCAACACGGTCATGGTCAAAGTTCATCATCCCACACATGTCGTGCGTATTGACCTCAAGTCAAAGGAGTATCACATCGCTCCCACTAACCGAGACACCCGTAGACACATATAGTGGAACTACATCAAACGGTTTCTCGGATGTGTATACCAATACCCTCTAAGGTATTTGTGCATCCATCATGAGGTACCTAGTATCTCGTAGTAAGTGAGATCTTACTATACTCTCTAAGAGTATGATGCAGATCGCACACCAATCTCCATTGCATCATCAATATCTCATTCTTGATGATCCTTGATCGAGGCTATTTGCTCAACTACCATCTCTACAAGAGGTTAGTAATCTCGTAACTCCTAGAGTAAAGACCTCAACCTCAATGACAGGAATGACTCATGGGAACACTTGCATGAATAAATGCAAACAATCAAACATAATATTCAAACAAGTGTATTGCCATATGCTCGGTCATCATTCAACCATAAATCGCTTGCGATTGGCGATGATTCACCACAACCAATCTTTGGTGATGTTCGAGAATACTCACAACTCTTTGCATGCCTTGTCTTGTGACCACACCAGCTTGCAAATTAACCTTAATGAGAGGACTCAGCAATTGGCGGGTGCTCAAGCGGAGATGAAGAAAGCTCGGGATGATTTGCTGGCCTCTACTGACCAAACTTAAAAACTGGGAGGCCAAGTAGAGAGTTTAACAATGGATAAAGAGACGTTGGCTGAAAAACTCACTCAGGCTGAGGAAACCAATACTCGTATTGGCTTGGAAAATGTCCGGATTCAGGAGAGAATGTCGAAAATGCATTCCGAGGAGCACCTGACGGGCGATGAATTATGCCTATATCTGTGCCTTTGGGGATGCGCTTCGAACTGCTCGGCGGGAGCTCCCACTCGATCGGCTGGGACCGTTCAAAAATGATCTGATGCGGTATATGACTGATAACCCCCCAGCCCCTGGCAGAGTATTGCCCCTAGCCGATCTCGTCGAGATTAGGTGCGACTTTTTGCATCTGCCGGAAGGGGTCAGAATTGTCGATCCGCTGACTGATGATGAAGAAGATGAGCAAGATGAAGACGTGCAAGCGTAAAGACGAGCATAAATTTGAGGATGGTGGTGGTCACTCGGGTGAGGAGAGAAATGAAGAGGGCGAGCAAAGAGACAGATCTCACTCGCCGCTTCCCGAGACCCCGTGCTAGTTGTCATAAGTTTAATCTATTTACTTTTTGTCCGGCTTGGCCGGTTTCTTTTGTGCACTTGTGGTCGGCCCAGGTGGCCTTTTGGAACTTAGCCTCTTCAGGTTTTTTCTTGTGTACTTCCGGCTTGTAGTGCCTTGTTTTTGCTTGAACTAGATGGGTTTCCAACATTTGCTTGGGTTTTGTGTTTCAACTTGTTTAATGTCTTGATTGATTGTCTTATTTTGGTGCAATCTCCCTTTGATCATGATCGTCTTATTGTGTTGCGGTCCATACTTTATGTTCGTCTTATTGTGTTGTGAACAAAGAAAGTTGCATAGATGAGGTCATCTTATTTTGGTGCCACCACGTACTTTATGCTCGTCTTATTGTGTTGCGAGCGAAGAAAGTACCATGGACGCTAGTTGACTTATTTTGGTGCGACCCTGTATTCTATGTTCGTCTTATTTTGTTGCGAAGCAGGGAGAATACATTAGATTGTTTAGAAAAAAGGTCGTCTTATTTAGGTGTGACCCTGTGTTCCCTGCTCGGCTCATGTGTGGTGAGCAGGGGAAACACAATTCTTACAAGTCAGAGAACACAAAACTTGCTCCTGTTGGACCATCTTCGATGGTGGTCGGCTTATTGAAGTACAACTGTCTTAGGCATGACTAAGAAAAATGAATAATAATAAAAAGGACACCACGTAGGGTGTCATAACTATTACATTTGTTTACAATTGTTCGCTATTTCTAAAAGAAAGCTTCGTAAATTACATAGTTACATTTACAAAGGGAAATGGAAAAAATGAGCACCAGACGAAGGCAAGCAGACATGGTAGCTCGCCCTCGGTATGCTTGCCTAAGATTAATCTTGCCTTAATATATTTGTCTCGCCCTTCAACTCTTCCCTCCGCACTCGAAAATCGGGTGCAGGGGCTGTGATACCACTTGATACTTTCTGCGCAAGTGGTGGTCGCGCGGGTTAAGGGCTTTCCGTGCCGTTATATTTGACGAGCATGTGGTCTGCTTTTCCGGATGAACTGTCTTTCTTTCCGGGCATACTTCCTCCTGATCGGTGCAGATCAACACATGCTCGTCTATCCACATGCTCTCAATATTGTGCATGTGTTAGCATACTCCCCCCTAGTGGGAGCAGGTGATGTATGCTTCTTGGGGAGCTTATGGTCATCTTTCATATAAACTCCGGGATATGTGTGAAGACAAATCTGAGGCTGTCACCCACCGATTGACGGGGGCGAGCATAGCCTGGTGTTATGGTGACAGTAACTACGTCTGGGGGCATATCAAACCAAGTTAGCTTTATGGTTGATTTGAAATGGTATCGTGCACCCGAGTCGAGTTTTTCATGAGAAAAAATTGATGCCCTTTCTCAATGATTCGAAAGTGTATATATACTACTCCACCCAACATGTGTTGGCATAATAAGGTGGAGCTGTGCTGACACGTGTCTAACATAACTTAGCAAAAGTAGACACATATCTTACCCTATTCCTGGAGCCAATGCATGTCCATCCAAACCTACCTGATGGACGTCTGTCCTGACCTCGTGCCTGCTTCATTTTCGTGATTTGCTGTTTGTCGAATTTGAGCTCGGCCCAAAATGATGTTATGCTCGTCATAATGGGCTGGGTCTATTGAAACTCTGTGTTTCCCATAACATGATCGGCCCAGCATAAAGTTGCTTAGGATAAATTGGGTCCGGACCCAAATTTTGGGGCAATGTTCGCCGTCACAAGTTCGGTCCCGGAAGGGTTTGACATTATGCTCGCCGACTACTGATTGTATTTTTTAGGTTTGATGCATTCCACGAGTAGGAAATTGGCATCCCGTCTAATTCTTCTAGCTCGTATACTCCATTCACCAAACATTCCGACACTTGGTAAGGGCCTTCCCATGCTCATCCGAACACACCCCCCGACACTCCAGTTGCTCGCCGTAGAACAAGTTCACCAATTTTGAATTCTCTTGTTCGAATTTTTAAGTTATAGTATTTCTCGGACCTCTGCTTGTACGCAGCATTTCTAAGGTCAGCCTGAAGTCTTCTTTACTCCACCAAATCCGCTCCAAGTGCTAACGCCTTATCGTTTACGTGCTCACCTAAGCACATGGTTCGTTGGCTCAGAACTTCAATTTTTGCCGGTATGACCGCCTCAGTACCAAATGTCAGCGCAAAAGGTGTTTCACTGGTGGATGTTCGAAATGTTATTCGCTATACCCATAGCGTGCCTGGCAACTCCACCGCCCATCCCCTCTTAGAATTGTTGTAACATGAAATAATCTGATCATGTGAGGTGACTTTCCACCATATACTTGTCATTAGGGATGACTTTGCTTGGGCCGCGTAGGCCGCAAGGCGACTTAAAAGATTACGCAAGTCGCGAGGCGACTTGGAAGAATACGAAGATCGCACGGCGACTTGGAAAATCACACAGGTCGGAGGCGACTTCAGCCCAAAGTCGGCTAAGGGATAAATATGGAAGTGATATGGTTAGTTAGTGGTGCGAATATCGCGGAATGTAAGCAAGGTATGTGTATCCGAAAGTGAGAATCGCGGGCTAACCCAGGAAACCCTAGCCTTGGCGGCTGGAGCTGTAGCAAGCTCACGGAAGAAGCCCATGAGGAGTCTTAACCTAATTCTTTGTCTATATATACTTCATGTATAATTTTTGTAAAAGGGAGAACAATTAATAGATTATTAGGCAGAAAAAGTAATAAAAGAATCCTGGCTTGGGCGCCCCCAGACGTAGTCTTATTCAAAAGACTAACTGGTAATCAAATTTCGGTGTTGCTTATGTGATTTATCGTTGTTTATTCAGCTTGTCTGATCATTGATATTTATTGGCCGTGAGTTATAAACCTGGAACAATAATTGGCGCCGTCTGTGGGAAATTTTCTATCAATTTGCTCCTAAATTCTTAGAAGACCCATCTCATACCCAATGGCGATCAACCAAAGCAATCCCAATGAACACGAGACTGATGCCCGCGATGAGGCCGAAGCCTCCCTAAGTTCGCACCAGGCGATCCCGGCGAACACTCCTGACTGGTGGAACCTAGTCCAAACGTCGGAGGACGCAAAGGCCGTAATGGTCGTCCTCAACAAGAAGCGTCTCACTTATGACGATGACGAAGAGCGACCTCCAGTCAAGAAGGCCGCACGCGATGCCGGGGCCTCAAAGGGCAAGGCCACCCTTGTCGAAAAAGGGCGGTCAATGGGCCAACTGGCGTACGACCCAGCAAAATACGCCATCATCCGTAATAGCCGACTTCAGGAAAGGCCGGCGGGTTCGGACAATGTGTTCAACTGCCTGGGAAACCAAGTAGCCCAGAATGCTCCGATGGTCATTGACGATGAGGCATAATCCCATCTGCGACATGTTGACCAGGTGGAGCGAGATCTCGAGATGGCTTTGAACTGCATCACGACGAACTGCCAAGAGGCTCGGCAATCTGCCATGGTGACCCACACGCGACCTTTCCAACCAAGGACCATCGTGATGTACAGATCGCAGCACTAGCCCGAACGGTCCAACAACTTCTCGAACGGGCTAAAAACCAGAACGGGGCGGCAGGGATAGGCAATAATCTCACTATCCCAGACTCCCCACTCGGGACTATGGTCACTTTGGCACCTACCCAGAGGAAGATCAGCATTGTGGCCCTAGACCGCTATAGTGGAAGCTCTGACCCAAGGGTCCATGTAGCGAAATAAAATTCATACATGGCCTCTATGGGCACATCCGATCCCACCAAGTGTTGACTTTTCTCTCTGACTCTAAGCAACCAAGCCCACCATTGGTTCACCTCACTACCGCCATTCTCGGTGGACACATTCGAGCAGCTTGCCAGGTTATTCTTAACTCATTTCACGGCCTTGGCACCGTGACCTGCGATCAGGCAATGATTGATGAACACTCGGCAAGGGGAAACAGAATCAGATCGGTCCTACATTGAAAGGATCGACAAACTCATACTCGAGGGAGACCCCATTGGGGATAGGCGAAGTTGCTTGGGGCCATCTCCGGTCTCAAAAAGGGAACAAAGATATGGCGGCGCATGACCGCTGAATAACCGATTAGCTATGCCGACTTTCAGAGGCGAGCCAATGACTTGATCCACACATTGGAACTTCTAGAGTCCCGATTATCCGACGACAAGAAGGTCGTAGATCCAAAGAAAAGCTCCAAGAAAGCCGGGGGCACTACAAAGCACCCGACAGCTTCAAGCCATTCGAAAAGAACATCCCAGTCAAGCTGATGGAAGCATTGGACATGACTCCTGGACATGTTTACACTCAGATCAGAGAGGAGGAATTACTTCTCCCACCTCGGCCCATCAAGAACAAAGGCAAGCTAAACCCCAACAAGTTCTGCCATTTTCACGAACAGGTAGGCCACTACACAAGTGAGTGCAAGGATCTACTCCCCCAACTCTGGAGGCTGTACGAAGATGGTTTGTTGGACGAGTTTGTCAAGCGACCTCAGAGGGACCATGATCGCGCTCCGAAGGGTCTCCAATAGGCAGATCATCCTCGACAGGTGGAGCTCGCCCCCAGAAATGCTGACCAGAGAATAGGGCAGGGGGAATGACCTATCCCGCCCATGCCTGAGGACGTGGGAGGTCGCGTCATACATACTCTCTCCCCACATGGGACAGTTGGGGGACTCTCCTCGACCTCCTCTTCCAAACGGGGAATGAAGGCCGAGATAAGGGAGATAGAGAATGCCAGGAAAATGGTGTTGTCGGTCTTTATAGTGGGGGAAGAAACCAGCACGATCGAGTTTAGCGAGAAAGACGAAGCTAAAATAGTCTACCCAAATGTCGATCCCCTTGTGATCAAAGCAAACATCATGGGGACTACTGTGTGTCGGCTGCTGGTGGACGGGGGTGCCTTCTGCAACATCCTCTTCAAGAAAACTCTGGACCAGCTCGGGGACTATGATGCCTACATCACCCCATGCGACCACGTCGAGAAAGGCTTCGGTAATGCAACAGTAAAGCAGTCTGGAATGATCCAGCTGGCCGTCGAGTTAGTCTCTACTTTGAACAGTGAGGTTAGGGCCACTAGGCTGTTAGATTTTCTAGTTGTCGACCTCCTAAGTTCCTATAACGGCTTTCTTGGGAGACCGTTTGAGCATGAATTCGAGGCTGCATCCTCAACTTTTTATTTTTGTGTGAAGTTTCCCACCAAGAGTGGGCTAGTCGGCACCGTTAAAGGTGACCAAGTTGATGCAAGAGGTTGTTTGATTTATTCCTCGTCTCTTTTCAATTTCGCATTGATATCTAGCAAACAAATACTTGTAATGATAGTGAAAAACAATGTGAAAAATTAAGCAATAAGACAAACAGGAAAAGGATTCATGGCGACCTCGACCCAAGAATGGGACCCGAACCAGAAGGGTTTCTGCTCGAAGTAGAGATCGACGACCCCTGGCAGGATGCCTCGAGGGCCATCCCAGGGGAAGACCTGGAGAAAGTCAAGGTAGACCCAGCTCGTCGGATCTAGAAGTAATCATAGGCTCCAAGATACCAGACAACCTGAAGGGGGGAGTCATCGACTTTCTCAAAAAGTACTTAGATGTCCTCGCGTGGTCGCACAAAGATATGGTGGGGATCGACCCAAAAGTCGCATGTCATAGACTACACATCGATCCAGCTCGGAAGCCGATAGCTCAGAAGAGGCAAAAGTTCGGCCCCAAAAAGCATGCAGCATTAGCCGAAGAGGTAAAGAAATTATTAGACAATGACCTGATCACACAGGATGATCAACCCTAAGTGGTGGTTAATGCAATGTTGGTGAAAAAGTCGAACGGAACTTGGCGACTATGCATCGACTTCACCGACCTCAACGACGCTTGTCCAAAAGATTTCTTCCCCATGCCCCACATCGACCACTTGATAGACAACACGGCAGGTCACGAGATGATGTCGTTCTTGGATGCCTTTGCAGGCTATCATCAAATAGCTATGCACGAGCCAGACCGGAAACACACCTCATTCCTGACGGAAAAGAATATCTACTGTTGGAAAAGAATGTCTTTCGGCCTAAAGAACGCAGGGGCAACATATCAAAGACTAGTCAACCACATGTTTGCCGACCTCATTGGCAAATCGGTAGAAGTTTACGTGGATGATATAGTCGTCAAGAGTCTGAAGTCAGAAGACCATACACATTTTTTAAAATTACTTTATCATTTCAAATAGTAATAAAAAACTCGCTCGCTAAAATATGAGCGGAACAGTAACTGTGCAAAATGTTCCGGGACGGAGGGAGTACTTGTTTAAATAGAAAAGTAATACTTGTTTAAATAGAAAATTCGTACTTGTTTAAATGAAAAGTAGTACTTGTTAAAATAATAGAAAAGTATTACTTGTTTAAATAGAAAAGTAGTACTTGTTTAAATAGAAAAGTAGTACTTGTTTAAATGAAATTTAGTACTTGTTTAAATGAAAGGTATTATTTGTTTAAATGAAAGGTATTACTTGTTAAAATGAAAAGTAGTACTTGTTTAAAGGAAAAGTAGTACTTGTTTAAATAGAAAATATTAATTGCTTAAATGAAAAGTAATACTTGTTTAAATAGAAAAGTAGTACTTGTTTAAATAGAAACGTAGTACTTTTTTAAATGAATAGTAGTACTTGTTTAAATGAAAAGTATTACTTGTTTAAATAGAAAAGTATTACTTGTTTAAATAGAAAATTAGTACTTGTTTAAATAGAAAATTAGTACTTGTTTAAATAAAAAGTAGTACTTGTTTAAATGAAAGGTATTATTTGTTTAAATGAAAGGTATTACTTGTTTAAACGAAAAGTAGTACTTATTTAAATGAAAAGCAGTACTTGTTTAAATGAAAAGTAGTACTTGTATAAATAGAAAGTATTACTTGCTTAAATGAATAGTAGTACTTGTTTAAATAAAAAAGTCGTACTTGTTTAAATGAAAGGTATTATTTATTTAAATGAAAGGTAGTACTTATTTAAATGAAAGGTATTATTTTTTAAAATGAAAGGTATTACTTGTTAAAATGAAAAGTAGTACTTGTTTAAAGGAAAAGTAGTACTTTTTTAAATATAATGTATTACGTGCTTAAATGAAAAGTAGTACTTGTTTAAATAGAAAAGTAGTACTTGTCTAAATGAATAGTAGTACTTGTTTGAATGAAAAGTATTACTTGTTTAAATTGAAAAGTATTACTTGTTTAAATGGAAAAGTAGTACTCTTTTAAATAGGAAAGTAGTACTTGGTTAAATGAAAAGTTTTACTTATTTAAATTAAAAGTATTACTTATTTAAATAGAAAGTATTACTTGTTTAAATAGAAAGTAGTACTTGTTTAAGTGTATAGTAGTACTTGTTTAAATGAAAAGGAGTATTTTTTTAAATAATAGATGGTATTACTTGTTTAAATAGAAAAGTATTACTTGCTTAAATGAAAAGTAGTACTTGTTTAAATGAAAGATATTATTTATTTAAAAGAAAGGTATTACTTGTTTAAATGAAAGTATTACTTGCATTGAAAGGTATAGTAGTACTTGTTTAAATAAAAAGTATTACTTAATTAAATGAAAAGTAGTACTTGTTTAAATAGAAAAGACGTACTTGTTTAAATGAAAGGTATTATTTATTTCAATGAAATGTATTACTTATTTAAATAAAAAGTATTACTTGTTAAATGAAAAGTATGACTTTTTAAATAGAAAAGTATTACTTCTTTAAATAGAAAATATTACTTACTTAAATGAAAAGTAGTAGTACTTGTTTAAATAGAAAAGTTGTACTTGTTTAAATGAAATGTATTATTTATTTAAACGAAAGGTATTACTTATTTAAATGATCAGTATTACTTGTTAAATGAAAAGTTATTACTTGTTTAAATAGAAAAGTAGTACTTCTTTAAGTAGAGTAGTACTTGTTAAAATGAAAAGTAGTATCATATCACTCTAAATTGAAATTCTCCAAATCACAATATTTATATAAATTATATTGATATTTATAATTAGATAAGCATAAAATGAATTATAGTGTTACTATCTTGTGAGTCGAGTTCACAAGTCAGACCATAGAACTCTAAATCGTTTGCCACAAACATATTGTACCACTCTAATAAAAATTTAAAATATATTATTAAACCAAATAATAAAATCTATATTAAATAAAAAAAATTATTAATCCAAATAAACATCTATATTAATTGATCAATAACTAATCTATATAAAAATAAAAAGAAAAAACCTAGAGCCATAAGACCACAGACCGGTCCAGAGGCCGGGGCACCAAAAACTATTGCTAAGGTAAAACCTTCCTTAGGGAAAAACTCCTAGTCAAGGGAAAAAGGTGCCTCTATAGAGAATAACCCGGCAGACGAAAAGTAATCTCCAAAGAAATCAACGACGAAAATAATTCATATTCATATCAGAAAAGAGAACATCCGTAAGTAAGTCAGTGGATCACCACCAATCCAAACATGTTCCTCACGTAGCCTAGCCAAACGGTCAGCTGCAGTATTGCCCTCACGGAAGATGTGAGATACTCTAATGTTCAGAACATGGCGAAAATCCTCGACGTTGCTCCATAGTGCATGAAGGCGCCAGGGTACTGTGGTGGGACCCTCAGGTCTCGAACAGTGAGCTCCGAGTCAGTCTCAATCTAGAGGTTAAACCAACCTTGTTCAGCCGCGAAGCGAATAGCAAAGAAAGTCGCAGTTAATTCGGCTTCAAAGGGGAAACCCCAACCAAAAGATTTAGAGAAAGCATCAGCAAAAAAATAATACCAGAAGTTCCTGAAAATTGCACCCGTATTAACCTTATACCAGTCTGGAGGAGGAGGCGCCCTTCGAAATCGTCCAGACCATTTAGGCAAAGCGGGCAAATAGTAGGACCAAGTATTCCAATGCAGGAAAGATCATGGGCAGTAGGTAGCTTGCCCCAGATTGCACGCCAGATAGTCATTGAACGACAATGGGGAATAAAAGGAGTCCAAATCCATGACGCCCAGCTAACCGAAAGAGTAGAATCCTGGAGGAGAGAGTACGCTGCCTTAGAGGTTAGCGATCCCGAGGTTGAATCCGACCAAATCAAACTGTATGGACCTCTAGATATGGGATTCCGCAATATGTCGATCACTATCTCAGGAAAGTATGTAAAAAATAACTCATCAAAGTGCCAGATATCATCATAATAAACATCCTTGATCGTATATGAAAGGGTGCTTCGAATTTCTTGAGGGATTCCAATATGATCAGCTACAAGCCAGTTGTCCGTCCAAAATTTAACATTCGAATCGTTCCCAATGAGCCTCGACAACCAAAACAGATGCGAGGTATGTGTCGTCTGAGACCAGGCCAGATCGATGAGAACCGGATGTAAGAACGAGGTCGACCATCCGGGTAGATATAACGATCATACAATCTATCAGTGTACGGGGTTGCGTGACTCCATATGTCCCATGCAAACTTACAGAGGTATGCATTATTAGCTAATCCGAGAGATCGAATTCCAAGACCCCCATGTGCAACTGGGGTGCAGCATTTAGACCATGACACTCTAACAAACCCTTGCTTAGTGATATCTCCGGTCCATAAGAAGTAGCGGGACGCCTGTTCTATGCGTTTAATGAGAGAACGGGGCCATCGATAGATGAGCATGGAGTGAACAAGGGAAGAAGCAATAACACTATTGATCAAACGAGCCCTACCTACGAAAAATAGAGAAGTACTTTTCCACCTACTGAATTTACAAATCACCGAATCAGCAAGGCCTTGGAGATGTACACGTTTCGGGGCACCTTGGAAGATAGGGACACCGAGATAAATAAACGGGAACGAGCCAGCTTTAATCCCAGCGAGGCGCATGAAAGTGTTGCAGACTCTGAGAGGGACCTTATCACTGAAAAATACCCGGGATTTGGAAGGAAGGACTATACAGTTGGCCAGAGAGTGAACCATAAGTCTGAAGGATAACCTGTGACAATTTCCAATAGTGCCCTACAGGAAAATGATTATATCATCTGGATAGAGTAAATATTTAGGAAGACGGGGATGAACCTGTGTCGAGCCCGAAGAGGCCGACCAATCCAGGTAGCGAGCGAGAGCTTCTTCAGCAAAACAAAACAAGAGAGGCGAAAGAGGATCGCCCTGTCAGACCCCATGAGAGCAAGAGAAAAAGGCCCTGGGGGAGCTATTGATTAACACCGAGAGCCTTGCCGAGTGGAGGATGGAAGTGACCAGATCAAGAAACCTCTGAGAAAAGCCCATGCGGCGTAGCACAACCAAGAAACCGTATCAAAAGCTTTAGTGATATCAATCTTCACTGCCATATTATCAGAAGAACCAAGATTCAAACGGTTAAACGCATCAGAGGCCAAGGCCATGAAAGTTTGAATGTTACGTCCCGGAACAAACCCAAATTGGTCGTTGGAGAGGTATTTAGAGGCTACACGGCCAAGGCGGGTGGCAATGATTTTTGTGTACACCTTGAACAAGTAATTGCTCATAAAAATAGGTCGATAGTCCGAAATATTCGTGGCGTTGGGTTTCTTGGGAATGAGCGTGACCAGGCTGGCGTTAAGACCCGTTGGCAGCTGTAGCGTGAGAAAAGTATGGCGAATCGTATGCACAATATCTATTTTAATAATGTCCTATGCGGATTGGTAGAAGTGGCCGCTGAAGCCGTCCGGGCCGGGGGGAGCTAGAGGATGGCATGCCAAAAATAGCGGATTTTACCTCATCATCACAAGGAGGAGTGGTGAGATGGAAGTTGTCAGAGTCTGAGATCGAGCACTGGAGAAAATTATTGAGAATCGAAAAATCCTGATCCAGATGCACCAGGGCACTGAAGAGGTCTGTATAGAAAGAAAAGACATTGTTCCCGATGGCCTCCGCGTCCGAAGTGAGGACACCATTAATGAGAAGAGTTGGTATAGTGTTGTTAGCTTTGTTCGCGTTGTGGAGCTTGTGAAAGAAAGATGAATTGCGATCGCCATCCCGTAACCATTGGAGCTGATTTTTTTGAGCTAGCATCGTGTTGCGATGGAGAAGAAGGCCATTAAGGGCAGAAGCGGCATAAAGTTCCGCTTCAAACCGAGAGTCGAGTTGCCATGCATCTCAATGTCCGACTGGGCCTCATAAAGGACTTGTGTAGCTTGATCAATATCATGGTAAACATTCCCGAAATGTTGTAGGTTCCAAGCCTTGAGGTGCGCTTTAAGTCGACGGAGCTTTTTTGTCATGACCGTGGTGGGGTCACCGTGCAGAACAGGGGTCCAAGAATCCTGCACAAAATCAAGAAAACTGTCGTGTAGTGTCCACATGGCCTGGAAGTGAAAAGGTTTAGGCGAAGCCTGAGTAGTAGAAAGCAACCTGAGATGGAGGGGGTGATGGTCAGAGGAAAGACGAGGAAGAGTGACCAAATTAACCGCGTTCCATAAGTCCAAAAAATCCCTGTTAGCAAGAGCCCTGTCAAGTTTGGCCATAATGAGATGGGGGCATCGTGAAATCCATGTGAATCGGGCTCCAGAAGAAGCAATATCAAGAAGCTCCGACGATAAAAGAAATTCATGAAACTCAAGAGTGGGGCATTGAGGGTTCGTCGACCCATGCGAACGTTCATGAGATCCCATGACAACATTTAGATCCCCTATAACACACAAATTCTCAGAAGAAAGAGATAGCAGGTCCGTCCAAAGTTGACTTCGTCGGACGTAGGATGTGTGTGCATGCACAAAAGCAAGTACATAGCGAATGTCAGTGTCCATGTAACGAATAGCAATGACCTGGTCTGTAGATAAAATGATAGTATCCTTAGAAGTAACATCCGGGTTGCCGAAAATCTAGATGTTGGGACGAAGAGGCGGAAGACGAGCGTTCTCCATAAAAAAATGTAATTTGTGGGCCCTCAAAAAACGAGGGGAGAGAGAAGTCCGGCAAATTTTAAGTTCAAAGATGAGACAAAATCTTTTTTGCCCATTTTCAACTTGCAAAACTCTTTTTTTCTCTATGACTTATTCAACTCACTTTTATGCCATTTTTTTTACCATTCTACCCCTCTCCTTAATCCCATCCCTATCCCATCCTTATCCCATTTCATCATTTAATTTTATATCATCCAAACACGGTCTTAAACCCTAAACTTTCAATAATGAACCCGAACCTTGAACCATATCGGGGGTTGGGTTGCCGGTTAGTTGGGTTAGTTAGGGTTAGTTCGGGTTCGGGTTCGGGTTCTGGTTCGGTCTGGTTAAAGTCTGCCTGTTGTTGTGTCCAAGTCTTGTTTGATTGTTGGAAAATGTGGTGGGATTGAGAATGAGTATTTTTGCCTATTGTTTATTCAAAGATCGCCAGCCAAAATGGAGAGTATTTATGACACACATTCTTAAGGGAATTTTTTGAATGGTCATTCCCTAACCCGCAAATATTCCAAAATAATATTCATTGAGAACGTGTGGAAGGGCCGTGCTTCGGCGGCAAAGAGTCACATTCGGCAGCCCAAGAGCCAGTGCGGTTGAGCTCACAAAGACCAAGTGGTGAATTGATCTGATAGTTCCTTTGAGAGACATCAGTGGCAAGTTGAACTTTAGCGGACGCCTCCTGAAGCTTCGCTTTCTGCCGAGTATTGTATGCACCACGTAAAGGGGTGGACTGTGTTTGCTTCCCACGATGGGTGGTAACAGTTGAGACCGTCGGAGCCTCGGCAGCTGTAGTGTGCGGATCCTCAATGGGAAACGAGTCTTCGTCGAAAAGGTCTCCCGTGCCAAAGTGTTCGGAATGAGACTCCAGAGGGAAGTAAGTATCTTTGTGCGAGTAATCCTGATGAACTATCATAGCATTGGTGGCCATTGGGGTGTGCATGATGGGCACGTGTTGATAGTTATCCATAAAATGAAGAAAATAACAAAAAAATTCAAAAATCTTATCTTCTTAAAAAAAAAATTAAAATCATTATAATTTTTTTTTATCAGTAAACAGAAAATTTTATCAATGGGGTACTTGATATGCCGAAAAGTATCTCAATACACCAAATTAAAATCATTATAATAATATTAAAGATTCAAAATCTTTTTTATATTCTTAACAAATATACAATTTTTCAATCTTTGAAAATAAAATGATTTCAAAAAACTTTCAAAATAAAAGGATAAATTAAGCAAACTAATTGTATCAGACATTTTTATATTTTATTTACTATTTGGCAAAAAAAAGAAAAATTTTTACGACTATAATTACATAAAAAAATCATTTTAAAAAAATTCAAACTTGTGAAATGGAAATTAACATGTTTAAGAAATAATGATTTGATTCCTCATTAAAAAAATTAATAATGTGTTTAACGTTTATATATACACAAAAAATATCCAATGAATCAATCTGGAAAAAAAAATTAAATATGAAAAAAGATGGGAATAAATAATAAGTATTGAAACTTGTGTCTTATCTTGAAAATATAAGTTGAAAAGAGAAACAAGTACAAAATTCAAATTCAAATTGTGTTTTAAATGCAGGGGTACTTTAGACAATTTAAATTACCAAAAACATATTAATATTACAAAAATGTCATTTTCTGGATGTCCATATTATGGACATTTAGCGCCACCCCATTTTTTTATAACATCAATTTGTTTTTTGGCCGGCCCAGCCAATTTGAAAAAGACTATAAGATGGTTTGGGCCAAATTAATGGTGAAGATTTGAAGTCCAACATTTATTAAAGGGGGTCAAAAAGCAGAAAACACTCCAATGTTTCATATAAAATGCACAAAACATTTCCGTTTTTTAAAAATGCATAAAACTTTCTTGACAAAAACTTGTGTAGACCTGGTTCATGCTATGAACCCGGGTCAAATTTGACTCATATACAATAAATGGGTTAGATATATATACTGGAGCGCAACCCCTCGCCTCTTCACCAAGAAACCCGCCTCCCTATTGCCGCCGCGACCCCTCCACTCCCCACACCACGCCACCATGACTCATCCCCTTCCCTCCCCATGCCGCCATGAAGGTCGCGCGCATTGGTCGACATTTTCGACGTCATTATATAGTAGTTTTATAGCTATCGTTGTTACTCAGAAAAACTATCACTATTACTAAAAAAAACTATCACTATTACTCAAAAAAACTATCACTATTACTCAGAAAAACTATCACTGTCACGATATGCTATAATAAGTTTCACGGTTACACATAAACTATCAACAAGTATATATAAAAACTATCATCATTCTTCGTAAAAACTATCACCGCCACTATATGCTAAAATAAGTTTCATCATTACACATAAAAAGTATCACATTCTTTCGTAAAAACTATCATCATTATTCTTCAAAAACTATCACTGCTATATATATAAGCGTGGAATGACCGCGAGATGCCGTGGACGCCGACGGTGCGTGAAATTTTGGAATAATAAGGCGAAATGTGATTACGAGAGAGACCGAAACACACTAATATTAAAATTGATCATATTGAATTAGAGTTCATAGTATGAACTTGATTCATAGGATTGTTACTCAACTTTCTTGTATATTAACAAAGTATGCACAGAATCCCCTTTATCATTTTTAAAGGAGAGTGTATATTTCACATGCTCTTGGTGAGATTGGACATTAATTCAAGCTTATACTAAAAGCATAAATTACCCATGTGTTTTATAAAATATGCACAAACCCCCTGTATTTTACAAGATATGTATAAAATCTCAATTTGTTTCATAAAACATGCACAAAACTCTCTTTATGGGCGGAGTCAAGATTGAATAAAAGGGGATCTTTTTTTTTTTGACAAGGTGGGTGGGGGGGGGGGCAAATTTTAATAAGCAATTTATTAAAGGTTTATTGTACACTAAAACCAAAGTTTAATAAAAGAAAAAGAGAAAACAGGAGGGGCCACAACCCGGCCCAACATTAAAGCACAAGTCAATCCAAAGAAAGAAAACTAACCCCCTAAAATACCAAACAAAAAGGAAACAAAGAACGAAAAAAGGTCCCAAAGAAACCAGCCCAAAAGGGCCAGTCACCCTCCGTAAATCCTAAAATTCCAAAACAGCCCCAAAAAAGGCCCAAAACATGTGACGAGACCCAATACCTCACAAAGAATCACAAAAATCAGTCGTAAATGATTTCCTCATAAATCGTCACCATGAGAGCAGCCAACAGTACAAATGACCCAAAAAATAGTCAAAGTCAACCTCAAACACCATAGAACCAACATACCACAGATTGTAACCAAGCCCTCCATCTCTATAACCAAAGCATAAATCCTCCAAAAGAGAATAAAGCAGCCGAAGTAAACTCCATTCTCACAACCAAGTTCAAAGCTCAATCAAGGAGGTTTCATTGAATCTAGTCTTGTAAACTCTCTAGTGGCTGCAATATTCATCACCGCAGCGGCAGGCGAGAAGTCCTTTGATACCACATTGAAGCTGCTTTCCAATCCTTTCGAAGCCCGTTTATTCAGGCTGTCCTCGATTCTTGCTCATAATGCGATCGGGCCAAGCTTGGAGGCCTTCGCAGCTGGGGCAACCGGCTTTGAAGTACCAGTTTTTTTGAGTATCGATTTAATCTTAGGGCCAACGTCGTTTAAGGTAGGGTCTGCTCCTAAGACGAGACCTCATCAGGACCAATTGATTTTATGCCCGTATGGCGTAACTCCTCTGCTTCCCTTTCGGTCCTATAATCCTCGTGAGTGCAAACCTGAGCAACACCATGTTCATCCAATTCCATCAACTCCAGCATATCCGGATCCCTATCTTGAAAAGCATCAAAACTATTCGAAGTCTGGACCATCCACCCTAGCTTATTAACATCAGCCTCTGAAACTGATGGCGAAGACTCCTTAATGGTGCTCCCTGAATTCTGCATCTCCACCACTCTTGAATCGACTTTAGTTACCCATTTCAAACCTTCACCGTCCCTATGTTTAGTCGGCCTAGTCCCATGAGGTTCGTTAAATCCTTCTTTATTTCTACAAATTCCAAAACTATGACCAACTATGCCACAATGAGTACAAAAACCAGGAGCATTTTCTATATATATATATATATATATAAAAACGAACTAACCCCCCTTCTCTTAACTAATACTCTGTCTGAAATATCGTTTTTGACGTCGACCTCCACTAAAACCCGTGCATATTGACCATAACTCCCGTTTAAAGTATAATAATCAATCTGCAGGGGAGTCCCTAAAGTTGAACCCAAAGACCACAACACTTTTGAATCCCAAAGCTCAAAAGGAATTTCAAAGAAACGGACCCATACCTGTGCTTTAGACGAGTTGATTCTATAGGGGTTGAAGTCGGGACACCAGTTAGAGAGTCGAATTGACCCTAGTTTTATTGCCCAAGATTTCTTGAGAAAAATATGATTCCGATCTTCAAAATTAGCCACAAAAATGTTGAAGAAACCCCCTCCAATTGCCCCGAATAGACCAAATACTCTGCAATTTTGACCTAAGATCGACTACGGAAAGCCGCTTCTCCGAAGTAGAGTAAGAAACCCTACCAAGAAATGAATCTTTAAGCAACTCAATACGCTCTTGGTAAATATCCTCTGGAACCGTAACAGAGTAGAAATCTCCTTCATTTGCCGGAATTGGGCAATAAATCGGCCTTGGATCTTGGGTTGGATAATTCGCTTCGTCGTTGACGCTCGTCGCTTCTGCGTAAGAAATCCGCTCACCGGTCGTGACAATCGAATCCGTGAAAATAGGTCTTGCGGGCGAGAAACTAGGCTTCGTCGGCAACGAAAATTGCAGCGCTATTGAGTTCCCCTTTCCTTCGGTTTGCAACCATGGAAAGTCTGATTTTAATTTTCGGAGGACTTCGTCCAGATCCGGAAAGGATTTGCTGGGTAAGCCCTGAATGGGAAGGTGTGAAAACGTATCCTGGCTACTCAAATTAGCCACGAAGTCTACGCCTACCGAATTAAACCCTTTGTTTTAAGAGAGGAAAAGAAAGATGAAAGGTAGGAGACGATAACAAATAAGAGAGAGAAAATAAAGAAAACGAAAAGAAGGTAGACAGAGATGAAACTTTCGTCGGAGAAGACGAAAAGTTGCGGTGAAAACCCCTGAATCAGGTAGGAGCATCGGAGAAGACGAAGGGTGCCGCAGCCGCTGAATCAGAAAACCTTATAATTATCACAATCTATGTTATTATATTCATAATCTATGATTAATTACATAAATTTTAGAACATGGTTAATTTATTCAACATTCTTTAGAAATTGTATTTTGAGTAGAGGCACACTTGTATGAGACGGTCTCACAATAAGACGAAATATAATTTCGGCATTGACGTTTTAACACTTTTGAATGGTGAATAATGGTTTCTACTAATTTATATTTCGTCTCATGTATGAGACCGTCTCACGCTAATTTTTATCTTTAGAGTATGTAACTTGCAAAAAATATACAATTATACTGGAGACGGTTTATTAAAATATAAAAAATTAAAACCTACATCATGAACCATTTTGACAACCCTTAAAACATAAAACATTATATATACATATGTATATAGTAACAAGCAAAAAACAACCTACAACGTGGCTCCGCCACTAACTCCCTCGCACATATTTTATAAAAATATGATGGAAATTAATTTTAATTATTTTTTTAATTGAATATGTATTTAACTCGAGTTTTTTATTTAATATTTTATGTTTTCGGGCTTCTTGTTGCACTCGTGTTTTTCCCCTTTTTTAAAAAATTAACATTTTTAATCTTTGATGAATATTGAGTTTAATAAATCTATTTTTAGTTTAATCTTTAATTTATGTACTTTTTATTAATTTTAGCAATTTTTCTCATTATTTTTTTATTAATTTTTAAGTTTAATATGTTTGTCAAATAAAAACTTCAATTGCAAAATGAACCATAAGTATACAAAAAATCGTCTAAACGTTTACTAAATATTAAAAATAATAATCAATTACAAAATAAACTATAAGTACACATTAAAAGATTAAAAAAAAAAGTAAACACAAGAGGGCGTCTTTAACATAATTTTAATGAAATACAAGGGCTTTTTTTTTTGTAATTTATATAAAATACATGAGTGTTTTGTGTACTTTATATGAAACACCAGGTGTTTTATGCGCATTTATTAAAATATAGGGGGTGTGTGTGCATACTTTAGTGAAATACAAGCAGATCATTATATGCATTATTTTAAACACACGAGTATTTTGTGCATTTTATATGAAACACAAAGATATTTTGTGCATTTAATATGGTAGTACGTGGCTAAAAAATATGATTATACTTACGGTATTTGAAATTGTGATACATACATAATATATGGTGGTATGTACTCAATAAAATGTAGTACATGGTGAATTCATAGTGGTCCAAGCTTCACATATGGTGGTACAAACTTAAATAATATGGTACATGGTGGAACGGGCTTAATAAAGTGTGATATATATGTCATTAATTAATGGTGGTATGAGGTGAATTAGTGGTGGTACGTGCATAAATAAATTATGGTACGGTATAAATTAATGGTGGTCTGGGCTTAATAAAGTGTGGTACGAAATAAATTAATGATGGTACGAACTTATTAAAGTTTAATTAATTCATTAAGGTGGTATGTGCATAAATAGATTGTGGTACGGTGTGAATTAATGATGGTACAGACTTAATAACGTGTGTTACTGAGTAAATTAATGGTGGTATGGAGAGTAAATTAATGGTGGTATGGACTTATAAGGATAGGATAGTCCAAATAATTATTATTTTGGCTAAAAAAAAACAATTTAAAATTTGATGACACAAAAGAACATTTATTTTTACATTAGGCTATTTATAACTCTGCCCCTTATTTTTTTTTATAGAAAAACTGTAGTTTCAAAACTAGAAATAGCATTTATCTTTCTACATTAATTTAAGCCACGAATTGACGGTAGAAGAATTGCAAGTGATGTTAATTTTCAGGAAATTAGGTGATCTAATTTAAAATTTTCACAATTCGTTTAATTTACTCACTCTCATTCTAACAGGTAAAGTATGCAAAATATAGATGAACAAGTTTCACACAAGAATATGTGAAATTGGATAAAAAGTGTGACTTATATTATTAAAGGGTATTAGTTGTAATAATTGAAGAGTGTGACTTTTACTACATAAAGGATATTACATATCATAACATTAAAGGGTGTGACTTATGATGATAAATGAAATGTGTAACTTATATTACAAAAGAGTATTAGTGGTGATAACTGATAACTGAAGAGTCGTGTCTATAAAAAAGAAACAAATTTCAACGTGAACAAGTTTCACAGCATACCAACTCGGTAAATTAAGGTAATGGTCAATTGATCATGACCTTATCTCAAAAAATGGTATCCTTGGTGGCAGTTTATAATTATATTGATGCCTACGCATAACCCTTTTTCAAGTTCACCAACCAGTAGTTGCATGTGACATTTGTAGATATGACTAATCTTCAATCCTACGACACCAATAATTAACCAACAAACTCAAGTAATGATAAATATAAGCACCACCACCACCACCGCCACTGTTTCTCCGCATGACGACGCCTGAGCAACGGCGGATCCATCTCCTCTTCCGTCTGGCGTTGGTGTCCGTGCTCACGCTGGGGGCCGCACGTGTAATCCTCGATAATCTGAGGAACAATCTGCTCATCTGGCAAATCAGCAGTAGTACTTCTAGTGAAAAGTATAGAGTTAAAATGCCGATCGAAGTTTCGTCGGAAGAGAGTATTGAAGATGGATGCAATGTGTTTGAAGGAAAATGGGTTTGGGAGAATGAGAGTCGTCCTCTTTATAGAGAAGATAGTTGTGAATTTCTTGTTAAACAGACGAGTTGCTTGAGGAATGGTAGAAGGGATTCTTTGTATCAGAACTGGAGGTGGCAGCCCCGTGCTTGCAATTTGCCGAGGTACGTAAATGAGTCGAGCCGAGTTGAACGCTCTATTGTTCAAACTTGTTTGAAATGTTATCGAGATTTGAAATTCATGTTTTGACTTTTTTGATAACTGATCGAGTCGACCTCGAGTCATTCGATGTTGTTACACTTGTTTGATCTCTTTTTACTTATCGCTTTGAACAATGCCGACCATAAATTCATGTTCAAACTTGTTTGGTATTTATGTCGAACAGAGGTCCGACGAGCTTTTACGTAATAATTTCGAAACAAGTATCAAATAACTTGATTCAATTTTTAGCCTTATCTGATGGGCTCGTTTGACGACTTCAGGTTTGATGGGCTGAAGATGATGGAGATGCTAAGGGACAAGAGACTGATGTTTGTGGGAGATTCGGTGCAAAGGGGCATGTTTGAGTCGATGGTGTGTTTAGTACAATCTGCAATTCCTAATCATGTTAAGACATCTCTTCAAAGGATACCTCCAAGGAAAATTTTCAAAGTAGAGGTACGTAACATGCACCAAAAGAAAACAAAGTCTTGTATGCACCAAAGTGTATTTTAAATGGTATTATTTGTCTAACTAAAAGGTATTAATTTTCTTACTAAAAGGTATTAGTTGGTCAAGTATTAATTATTTTCACCAAACAATATTAGTTGTGTAACAGTTGTACCATACAACTGGTGTACAAGAAACTGATAAACTTTTGAATCGAATTGAAACTACTGATCCAGGAATTCAATGCATCGATCGAGTACTACTGGGCTCCTTTCATAATCGAATCCATATCCGACCACGCAACCAACCACACAGTTCGAAAGCGATTGGTGAGGCTGGATTCCGTCGCAAAGCATAGCAAAGAATGGGAGGGAGCGGATATTTTGGTCTTCGAGAGTTACGTTTGGTGGATGTACAAACCTACCATTAATGCAACGTAACTATATTTCACATCCTTCATTCCTTTTTCTCAATCTCAATTCCTATGTTTTAAGTTTCATTCTAAATGCCATGGAGTATATTTTAGGTTAAGGTGTCCCCAAAGCACAGAAAATATAATATCAACAAATCTACTTATCAAAAGAATAAATAATAAGAATCTGAAAATGCATTTTGTTAAATAAGATGCAAGAGGCTTAAATGGTGTTGCCATTGTTCTTTTGCAGATACAGATCTTTTGACAACATCAAGGAATACAACGTGACGACTGCGTACAGATTGGCAATGGAAACATGGGGAAATTGGATAGACTCCACCATTAATCCACTAACTCAAAAGATCTTCTTCGTCACTATGTCACCAACACACTTATGGTCAGTAATATCCTCTACCATATAACAAACCCAGTTAGTAAACAAATGCATACATTTTTTAATACTCCCTCCGTGCCGCGCTCTTTTAGACGTCTATTTTAAATACGGTATTAAATGTATGAATTGTTTATTAATATTAGAGGGGACAAAGTAGTTTTTAGTTGAGATTGTTTTAGGCTTACAGTGGCAGGGGGAAATCCTGGACTTTATCCAGGGATTTAGAATCCTTGATGAATAGTAAATGTATGTGTTTGTTTTGGGATTTGAGTACGGCGAGATTTAACTTTATGTCAAATCAATATTGATATTGTATTATTATATTATATTGAGAAGAGTAATAAAGTGTATAAAATGCGATGTATTGGAAAGAGTGATAATAGATTTTATAGGTATTTGTAGATGTGGATTGAATGTGGAATTTGAAAACCAGATTTTAAATCTCAAACTCGTATGAGACAGGGAGCGCAAAGTCCTAAGTGCATCCGTGTAAGTCCCAAAACAAACGCAGTCAAATCTAGATTTTTAAAATCCTAATGAATAGTAAAATTGTATGTTTGTTTTAAAATTTTATAGGGTAAGAATATCTAGGATAGTAAAAAAATTGGTTGATTTGTATTATTACATTATTATTGTAATAATTGAATAATTGAGTATTGTGTTGAAAATTGTATATAAGTGATAATATTATTATTCGTGAAAATATATACTCATAAAAGGGAATAGGTGTAGTAATAGGTGCAATAAGTAATGTTTCCTTAGGTTTTAAATTGGATTTTGAAATCCTGAATTCAGTCTCGTATTAAATGGGTATGTGGAATTGTAAAGTCCAAAGTATGTCCGTAATAGTAAAAAATTTAACATACCCTAATAGACTTTTTTACTTTATAATAAAGTAGATGAAAATATAAAGTGATTTTTAGTGTATATAAAATAATGACATAAGATATAATTAACTTTTTAGATGTTTGAAGGATATAGTTGTAAAAAATAATGTTGCTTTATTGTCATTTAAAGAAAGAGAACAAGTGTGGAACGGACCAAAACGAAAAATGTCCAAACGAGTATGGAACAGATGAAGTAATAATTTCTTCCCTACATTCCAATTTAACTGTCGCTTTAGAGAAAAATAATTTTACAAAATATCTAGTCTCTTTTGGTTTCCAAAAGAAATTAAATATTTTTTCAGCTTTACCCTTTTGTTAATTTCTGTGACACGTCTCATTTATTAAGATACAAGAATCTGTGTGTGGAACACCCAAAAAGAGTATATTAGTTAATTTATACAAATAATTATGAGTATCGAATAACTTTCTCAATCCATGTGAAACACCCAAAAGCGACAGTTAGGAGGGAGTAATAACAGAAAGAAGGATATTCAAGAAATTGTAATGCAGACAGCCAAATTTTCATGTGCAGGAGTTGGGAATGGAAGCCAGGAACAGATGGCAACTGCTTTAATGAGACGCACCCTATCGACGAACCCTACTGGGGAACTGGTTCGAATCTAGACATCATGAGGATAGTTGAAGATGTAATTGCAGGGCTAAAGGTTAAGGTAAATGTGTTGAACATTACCCAGTTGTCTGAATACCGAAAAGATGGCCATGCTTCAGTTTTTGGGGAGAGAAAAGGCAAGCTCTTGACTAAAGAGCAGAGATCCGATCCTAAGACTTATGCTGATTGCATTCATTGGTGCTTACCCGGAGTCCCCGATACATGGAACGAAATCCTGTATGCATTTCTTTTGCAAGATTATCGGTCATGAATTTGAAAAAAAAAAAGTAGAACCGAATGCACACGTTTTATCATCATCCCTTAATACTCTAGAATTCGCAGGTAATTTACTGCAATTCTGAATTTTATTCGAGATATACATCAATGGACGAAAGACGTGGTCTATAGTTCAATTTATGATTATTGGAAATATAAACTCCCGAACCCAACCTTCTAATTGGAATATAAGCAAAATATCTACGCAACATCTAAAAGAAAGAATACTATGTGTGTATATATATAAAATGAAAAAAACAGGCTCCAACGTACCAATGGAAAACTTCGTTCAGATCAGCTCCCAATCAGTTACAGACGTCTTCTGAGATGACTGAGTTTCGACTGCATATGTGGCGAGGACCAAGGGGGCAGAATTTGGCTCGAAAAACTGATTTGTTTCCATATCAATGTCCCCATACAATATAGCCAGGTGCTCATATTCTTTGGATATTCTCTTTTGATAAGTAAAAGCATCATGTATTAAGTTCTAGAAAAGAGAAAACAAAAGAAAAATTGTTACCTTAAGATGACTTAATTTAACCTATAATATGATCATTTGATCACTTGTCCTATCTAAACATAATCATTATTTATTTTGTCAAGAAAGTGAAAAGATACCTTATAATATCTGAAATTGCGCCTACGTGAGGCAGCATGCATACAGCTGCTTTTCAAAACAAGAACTTTTGTATCATCCTTCAAATCAGAAGAAAGATCTTCAAAGTCGCCACATACATTAACTGCATACAAATACGACTCTTGTTCAATAAAGTGGACTCATGATGACTAATTTATGAAAGACAAAAGTCTAAAGTTCTAAAGGACCAAGACTTAAGAGTTGAGCATATACATATACATTCTTCGTAGATTTTCAAAAAATATTCTAGTACAGCAGAAACAACAATTAGATGAAACTATAAAATTACACAGGGAACGTAAAATCATTCTCATGAATAAAATGGCATTACATGCTCATTAGAGCAGAACTGAAAATATCAAGTTAAAAGTAACAATAGTTTTTAAGTTGAACTTACCAGTTTCAGATGGTGGCATTAACATTTCAGAATAACCATCCCAGTGCCTGTCGGATGAAGCATTTACCAACTCTGATTTATCAGTTCCGGTCACATTATTATCTGCTGCATAGAAAGTAAATACTGAGAATCCATAGGAAACAATAAGCATAACAATATCTACAAAGATAATAGAGATTCAGATGAACCAACCATTTGATTTCAAGATCAATAAAGAAGGAAGCACATCTAAATTCTTGGTTTCATCAAGGGCAGTTACGAGAGACAGGGTAGAAACATTAACAGCCCAACTATCACGTTTAATATGAACGGGACAGATGTTTTCGGTCTTGATAATAGAATCTGCAGATGAAGACTCCATAATACAACAACAGGGAGGAGTAATGCCCATAGGAGGTGATTTCACGGAGGTTGAAACATGAAAATTATCATCTTTAGTAATAAAGTGATCAGACGGAACCTTGCCATTCGCATCACAAGCAGAAGGAAGGGGTGAATCCATCAGCGGACTATTATCATCATTAACTCTATTACCTAAAGATACTGATGGTGAAGATAAACTTTCATTTTCATCGGAATACCAATTCCATTCCTCATTTAATGTTAACTTACTATTGAGGAACCTCGAACTATCAGAAAGACGCCCTGGATCATAAAAATTACTCTTATTTCCTCTTTTATGGTTAAAATTCTGTGTCTCCTCTTTAGTAGTTGTTAAATCTACTTCCTTTGATGCAGAATGCTTATGATCTTCATTAGATACTCCAGAAAATACTTTGTTGTCTAAAGACTCTAAACATGAATTGTTAAGCACTGTTATCGAATTTCTTGAAATGCCCGATTCTACGCCACTTTCTTCACCATTCCCAATTATGGCGTCACTGCGTTCTCCCATAAGTAGAGAGGTTTCTGCTCCTGATGAAAGATCTCCACAAAAGGGCTCAGAAATTTGCGTTACATGGTTAAATTCAACTGAAAATGATGCATCAGAATCTCCTAGGTTATCGATAGAACCCTGTTCCAAAAGCACTTGCTTTTCACTAATACAAGTAGATCTTGTATTGATGGCAGTAACTAACATGTGATCCTGCACGTCAACTTGTTCAACATCCACCACAATGTCTCCAGAAACTGGAAGTGTATCTTGTACCACATTAGAGTAAAATCGTTTCACAGTCATACCAGCACCTTGCACCCGATTCTCTACAAATTTCATGGTATCCTGCCAAATTTCAGCATGACAAAAATTTTAATCCCTTTAATGTGAAAATTAAAGATGCTAATTCATATAGAAAAAATGAATAAACAATTGAGTTTCAGAAAAAGGGTTCAAAAAGAAGAATGTGCCATATATTCCATGGAACATAACTACTCTAGAGGATATTTTCTATGTTATGCAGGGGGCACTAACAACACAAACTAATTAGAAGATCGCTCATTGCAAGAAAATTAACTTACAAACTACACATGAAAAGTGTAGATAGCATATTTGCTATGTTACACTATTTTGGGTCGCAACATTGTTTGAACAATGTAGTTTATTCAAATATACTAGGCAATGAAAAGAAAGGAAAGGCACAATACCTTGGTTACAAATCCATCAACATCCCGACAAATGGACTCGAACTGGTGGTATATGTTACCAGGCAAGAATTTAAAATCCATTGGAACACATAAGCAGTTCGAAAAGTCCAGATGATTCCACATAAACAGAGAACACAATGTCCACAAGATTAAACCTGCAATCGTTTATCGTACATATAAGATCCTATAAGCATCTACAATAGAAGATTTCACTCAGAAAAACAATAAAACAACAAAAGGAAATCTAAGTTCGATTTCAATAAGAAAAACAACAAAAGGAAAACTTAAGTTCGATTTCAATAAGAAAAACAACAAAAGGAAAACTTAAGTTCGATTTCAATAAGAAAAACAACAAAAGGAAAACTTAAATTCGATTTAAATAAGGAAAACAACAAAAGGAAAACTTAAGCTCTATAAGAACTTACAATAGAAGATTTCAATAAGAAAAACAACAAAAGGAAAACTTAAGTTCGATTTTAGGACACATCAACCAAAACAAAAGAGGTTGTTTAGCCAACAGAAAAGCGGTAGATTTTCATAGAGATACAACAGACAACTGATCGAATATTAAATATAAAATTCAACAGATTCAGAAAACCTTCATACAAAAATACAATTTTCTTACCGAACAGCTCTGTAAACCAGAAAGATCATCAACACCTTCAAATTCCAATTATTTTTTTCTATTTCAATCGTTATTTTTGTATCAGAATCTCATACCATACAAGAAAATTCACCCCCGAAAATTACGTAAGACACTGATCATCATAAATACAATTGACAAAAAAAAGGTAATATTTATCCAAATAAACAGGTAAAAGGTAAAGGTAACTTACCATAAGAAAACGGAGAACTGCGGGAAATTGATGGGTGGAAATTTTGAGAGGAATGAATGAATGTTTGCAAAATTGGACGTGGGGCATCGAAGTTTAACCAGGGTTTAACAATCTTATATTGGGTTTCAGGACCCTCCGCACCTTGTTATCTAATCTTTAATATTTTTTAAAATCTTTTGTTTTCTCATGTCAATCTTTTTAAAATCATATGTTATTTTTTTCTAAATCTTTTACTTATTTTCTTGTGAGAACAGAAAAGCTTAAACTCATTATTAATCGTGGAACTTGTTTTAGGGAAGTCGAATTTTTATACCCACACCTTACTATCACATACTCACAAAATCTGACGTGAAATTGAGAGACATTTAGAGCTTTCAGAACGGGCCGGTGGGTTCAAATTTTACAAAATTCACTTCAATCCACATTTTTGCGGGTTTGGGCGGACCAACCCACTGCGGGCTTGGGTCAAAAACTACTCAACTCAATTCAATCCATAGCGGGTAGTGGGCTTAGCAGGCTAGCCCAGGGGCTTTTTTTATAAAATATTATTTTTTACATGTATTATTTATTATAAATTTTAGAGTAGATCTTCGATAAAATTTATTAATATCATTAAATTTTTACCACTACACTTATAATTTAATATAATAACACTTGTAAACTGAGATCATAACATTAAATGCTAAAGGTTAATTTATAAGAGTATTGATATCATTTTATAAGTGTAATAAAATTAATTTCATAATATGAACATGTTTCACATGAGAGTGTCAGTGTAAATTTTAAACATCATATGAATAATGCCTTAATAAATTATTTTTTGTATTTATATTTATGTATTTTAAGTAAATTTAATGATATTATTAAAAAAAAATATATTATTATTATTATTATTATTATTATTATTATTTAAAAGCACACGGGCAAACCCAACCCAACCCGCCCCAACCCACTCTAACCCGCGGCCCAAACGAAAAAACTCAAACGGGCCCCTTCTCCGGCGGGCTCGTAAATACTCAACCCAACCCGTCCCATATACGGACGGGCTCGGGGCCAGACCCGTTTTGACAGCTCTAGACACAGTTGTATGATATGGTCACGGTGCGGTGAAACATAATTTGGACATAACGCTTTAACATTTTGAAAGAATTGATGTTAATTTGTGTTAGTTTTGTACCCGTCTTTTGTATAAGACCGTCTCATATGAGTGTTGTCTGTGAAATTTGTTCATATTAATTGATATCATTACACTTATAAAATAATATCACTATGATTAATATTATAATATTAATTTATAAGTGTAATGAAATTAATTGATAAGTAGTATAATAAAATTAATTGATAAATATAATGATTAGTTTGTAAGTGTAATAATATAAATGTCACACCGTAAACAAGTTTATCACGGACTTACACTCAAATGTATTAAATTACAATTTCAAGGCTACTGATCTTTTAAATTTTATATTCTAATTTTTTAGTAGGTCTATGGTGAAATTTATTCATAGTATGAAACGTATATTATTACATTTATAAATTAATATTATAATATTTATCAAGAGAGTTTATGTTAATTTTTTTTATTAAATATGTTATTCATATATTATATTGATGCCTATATAATATGCAAAATGATATATTGGATCATATAAATTCATTCTTATTTGTGGAAGATATTATGTTTTGGGATTCCACTTATCTTCATATATTTATTTGCTCGATTTGGTATATATTCATAATAAATATCAAAACCATTTGAATGTATATTTTATTCAAATAAATATCAATACACTAAATTCTTTTATCTATCTTTTTTTTACAAGGTTTTAAACAAATGATTAAGATTGCTTCAAAATATTTTTGATTTGGCCCATTCGATTTTTCACGAGAAATCATTGGGTTTTTATAATTGGACTAGGGAGAGTCTATTGTGAAATATTGCATCATATTGATATGTGTAAATATCATAATTAAGACATTTTATTTAAAAACTCGCGGATGGATCGGGTCGGGCACGGGGCAGACAGGCGCGGGCAAAGGTTATGGGATGTGGCCTTCAGGTTGGCGCGGACATATATATATATTTATAGAAGAATATATTTTTCAAGTATGTGTTGTAGTCTAGTGGTTTAGGTTTATTGATAATGTATTTGGTCGAGATTCAATTCTTATTGAGCAAATAATTTTTAAAATATTAATTTTTTTATCAAATTTTTGTGTGTTACTATATGAAAAAAAATGTAATACTTATAGAAACGAAATGTATCACTACGTGAAATTAAAATTATGTGACCATTTAAAAAAAATTCATTATCATTCTCCATGTGTTTATTACTACGTGAAATAAAAATTACATGACTATTTTTTAAAAAATGCATTATCATTCTCTATGTGTTACGGAATGGATAAATAAGTGTTACAACATTGTTATATTGAAATAATTTCATCTCTTACGTAACACGTATTAAAACATAATGTAACACATAAATGTTCATAAGGTAAAACATTGTTGTTCATATGGTAACACATGAGTATTCACTTAGTATTACGACGACATGTGTACAGTGATATATTATTAAAAAAAATATATGTTACTACATGAACAAAAAATATTACCCTATAAAGAAAAACGTATTACCACGTGAATAAAATCAGTACAAGTAACTTACTAATACCTACATAATACTATTACATATATCTAATAACTACAAAAATTTTATGGAGTTTACTTTCTACCACAAAGTGACTTTTATGCCCTTTTCAGCCACTATAACTGATTGATGTGGGGCGATTTCCAAGAAAAACTTGCAGGTTGTACCCATTTCACATAATTCCTTCTCCCTTTTAACCAATATTTCATTATTCCATCTGAATCCTAATTCAAAATTTTTTTGTGATTTGTTGTTAAAAAAATTGAATTTGTGATTAGTTGTTTAAAAGGCTTCTTTTTCCAGCGAGCTTCCTTCCAATTTTGTATTTTCAATATTCAAGGTAAAAATTGAAGCAAAATTTTACACGAAATATATGACATTTTTACACAATTTATAATATATTTTTGCACATATAACTTGTGTAGTTCTTGTTCTTGATCTTGTTCAAATTTCACAGTTTAACATGTGCAGAACAAAAATTGAACACACACACATTATTTACTGTTTTGTGCAGAAAAAACTAAACAAACACACATTTTTTACTGTTTTGTGCAGAAAAAAACCGCACATTTGCAGAAATCATTATCATCATTTAAGTTTGAATCCAAATTCCCAATACATTTTATTCCTTCTTCGTTTCAGAATTTGAAATTTACAAATCTAAATTAAATTTCACATACCCTAAAATTTACAGATCTAAACAAAAAAATTATAGATATGCACTCGTCCACTATTTTCCGGCTGCGATATGTTGTTTTCCTTTATTGCCAAAACACAAGTGAGTAGTGGGCACATCAGGAGCGACATATACGCTTGAAAGTGACGGCGGTGGTGGATACAGGGAAAGTGTAGGTGGTGGCTGTGATGGTATACTAGACCTCCAAACATCGATCTCGGTGGCTGTGATGGTATACTAGACCTCCAAACATCGATCTCGGTGGCCGCGAATCAATTTACATCAACTTCCCAAGCGGTGGAAGTGGCGGCGCGTAAATCTACGGTGGCTGGGGATCTATTTCTTGGTGGTTGTGGTGGTGGTGGTGGTGCTTTTTAGAGACAGGGGAATATGAGTTTTTCTTTGTGGTGGAGGTGCTTTTTAGAGAGAGAAAGAGGAGTTTTTTAGATAGATGATTAAATTGAAAAATGAGAATTGAAAATAGGGAATCAGTTGTGTAGAAAGAATATTATCATGTGGGTGGGGCCGATGGAGTGGGTTAATTGTGTTAAAGGGTATTGTTGTCCATTTAATTTAATTTTGTAGTTATTAGTAATAGCACATTTTAGCTTGTAGTTTTTAGAGTTATTAGGTAAAAGTTGGTAGCTACTGGTAATAAACTCAATCAATACAAGAGCGAAAAGAAATTCTTAATTGAAAATTACAGATTTAAAGAACAATTTGATGTGTTACTATATGAACAAAAGAGTGTTGCCCTATGAACAAAAGAGAGTGATTACATATACAAAAATCAGTATAAGCGCGAAAAAAAATTCTCTTTCCAAAATTACAGAACTTAAAGAACAACGTGAGAAGAGTGCAGAAGGATCTTGAAAAAATTGCGCCAGAAAATCAAGAGGAAAAAGAATGGAAGGACATGTAAATTTGTCAGGATGAGAAAACTGAAGAAAGTGAGAAGAATATGGAAGAGAAAAAA